>JAOBYJ020223777.1:0-16446 GCA_025403565.2 Palythoa heliodiscus | reverse complement strand
TAATGCATGTTTTAGACACAGACCTCCCTCTGAATATAACCCCCCCCCCTTCCCCCCCTTAAAAGCAGTCCACCATTACAAACAAATGAATACAAGTCCTGGGATTATATCCAGAACTTTTTACCATTTTGACATAAAAATTATTCAGGGTTTGTACAGAACTTTAAAAAAAAATTCCCGACTATTTCCAGACATTTTCTAGACTATTGCACTGATTTTGTGTGATCTGGCTTTGAATATTACATGCACAACAGCTGATACAATAAAATCACCCTTCTATTTATAGTGGTCATATCTCCAGAAAACAATTATTAATCTCTAGAAGGATTCACTGTTTTTTTAGCTGGAAGTCAAGCCGAGAGAACCCAGACTTTTTCCAGACAATTGCTCTACTTTCCCGACTTTCCAGAAAGGTTATGGATTTCCAGGCTTCTTCTAGTTTTCCAGACTCTGTTCAAGCCCTGTATATTGTATTTCCAATGATTACACAATGAAACAAAAACCTACTTTGTAAATTGGATCAAGAACAAACTGGTTAAAGCCACGGACGTAATTCTCTCCTCCAGATTTGTTCCATTTCTTTTCCTTTGGATTATAGAACTGATCACCCCACAAACGCTTCATTAGTTTGGCTGGCTCAATCTTGAACTTTGCAGCATAGATCTCAGAAAACTGCTTCAGGGTAAATGCCCATCCGTGAAGACCTGATCCAAAACCAACAGTTCCCTTTTCTGGTCCAACCTAGTAGGTGACAAAAAAGTACAGATTTTTAAGTTGGTACATAAACCGGGAATGTTCTAAGTATTTTCCCAGTAGGCAGTTATTTCCTTATTGTCATAATTCCCATTTTATTTCTGATGACTTTAGAATGAAAATTACTCAACATAAATAAAAATTGACTTTAAGAATCCAAGTGACAACTTTGGTCTCCACAGCATGGCAATCAACTTTCAGTCCTCTGGTTGTCCAAGATGAGTTATTTCAGCTTGTGAACAAGAAACTTTGCTGAAGTACTTGTCAACGCAGACAAGATTTTATAGATCAATAAGGCAAATATTATAACCATGCAATGAAGTCATATGAAATAATGTCCTCACAAACTGTAATTACTGTGCATCTGTAGAAGTTTTTCTTGTCCAACCTCTTTATCAGTACTGTTACCAAAACTGTGAGACTGTCTTCAGTGGACATGTAGAAAAAAATAATAGTTGATTGCCCTGCAAACCTTGAGCTTCTAAAAAGACTCCTCTCAATACCATCCAGGGCTTGGAAAAAACTCCATCCGGTTGTCCGGGACAAGTAGATTTTGAGCTCAGGCAAGTACCTTTTCATGGTCACTTGCCCAACAGGTGAGCGCCTGGCCGAAATCCTTTGTCAACCAATGATGTTTTAAACTGTAAAAAATTTCTATCGCTTTTTAGTCACGTAATCGCTTACAACCCATTTTCAATTGAAATGTGAAAATCAGTTCCTTATTAGTGGATTTTTAAGCACTTTTGTGAAACTTTTTCCTTGATGCTATTTTAAAAAAATGTTGAACAGAGGGAAAGAAATTTATCATTAAAACACACTTTTAGCGAGTCTTGTAGATCATTAATAACTTGAATTTTTTAAATGCAGGCAAATGGGAAATTGGCTCGGTCAAGCAAATTTTGAGACTTGCTTGTCCAAAGGGCAAGTTGGAATTCAATCAATCAATCAATATCCTTTATTTGCATTCCATTACAGTATATGTTGCAACCGTTTTTCTATATGTATAACATTTAACATTTCACTATAAATAACATTTGTTACAAATATAGATTTCTAGGTGTGGAATGCCCAGTGTCTAAATTAACCCTAACGTTTACTAGTTAGACACTAGGCATGTTAAGTTGTATTTTGTACAGCTTTCCTTTTTTTACAAACCTAAATCTGTACACTCACAAAAAAAAAATGAATCAAGTTTTTGTTGAGCCCTATATAAATACAATCCAAGATTAAAATTTGGGCAACATGAACTAAAAACAAATGAATGCAGAAGGCAAAAGTAAGAAATTATTGCCAGACCTGAATGTTTCCCATTGGCCCATCATCATCAGCATATGTGGCAATAATAACATTTGTGCTTTCAACAATACGTTGGAAAGTTTGATATAGATCTTCCTTTTCCAGTTGTAATTCCAGCAAAGCACGGTCCATTTTGTTCATGAACAAAACTGGTTTAATACGTTCTGCAATAGCCTGTCGCAACACTGTTTCAGTCTGTACACACACACCTAGCAAAGACAAATTGAAATTGAACTATGACTTAGATATCTACTGCTTTTGTATATACAAAGTTATGTTCTTTATAAAATCTTAATTCTCAACCTTGAAGTTACTTTGAAAACGTTCTTAAAATGATGTCAATTTCAACCTTGACACTCTTATAAAAGTATAAAAAGAGTGTATTTAAAACTTTATCTAATAGAAATGAATGAACTAATATATTGTGATAAACTGTAAGAAAAAATCTCCTTGCTTGATAGATACTAGTCTTACACTTTGCCATTTTCAATTTTACGGCCTGGAGTTTCAAAACAAGGTTACATGCATTGTAAGTGACATTTTACTGCTTATCTCTGGTTTCCGTAGTGTTAAGCGGATGAGAGTCATTGACTCCCCCTGGATGGGACACTAATCCATTACAGGTTAGCCCCCAGCAGAAGCTGGTACCCATTTTATCAACCCCGTAAGGATGGAAAGTTGAGTCAACTTTGGCAGAAAAGAAGGTCACACAAATGTTCCACACTCAGTAGAGCCAGGATTTGTACTCGAGATCTTGTTGTTGGAAGGCAGAGATCTTAACACTGCACCAACCACGCCGCCATCCACACTCTTATAAATGCTTTGAAACTCACCACTGACACAATCAACAACAACCAATGCACCATCAGTGACTCGTAATGCAGCAGTTACTTCTGAAGAAAAGTCTACGTGTCCAGGGGAGTCAATCAAATTTATTAAAAACCCTTTCTCTTTTTGGCCATCTTGTGTATGTATTTCCTGGGTGATGTATTTCATATCCTGGTCTGCTAGTTCATAGTACATGGACACAGCTCTGTGAATAAATGAACAGACCAGATGGGAGTCATTCTTGCCACTCAGCACAAGACACTTTGTCACACTACAATATTTTAGTTTTTATTTCTATTTATTAGCTTTGCTGAGTGTGTGACGAATAGAATAAATTAACTATATCAATAAATAACATGGTAGGGCAACCACTTGGTGTTAACCAATTACTCTGAGCCCAGTAGGCAGGGACGAGAAAACCAAACTAAACGTCTAGGCAGAAATGTTGAAATGCCAATTAGCACTAAGCCATGGTTAAATTTTTCATCCATGTTCTTGTTTCCAACCTTCCAGAGACTGATTCAAGCTGTAATTGTGGGATTATCTATCATTATTTTTCCTTGGAAAATGTGAACAATAATATCTTATGATAGCCATAAATCTTCCCTTGGCAAAGAAAGTTGTCTTTGAATTTTGGCTTAATCCATGGTAGGAGTTAACCAGCCTTTGAACAACCCTACCCAGGGCTCTAGTACACACATCCCAAGTCACCAGTAAATTCCAGGAGTCTCCCGCATTTAGATTGTGGCTCCCTGAAGCCAGCAAGTTAGATGAAACCCCCTGGAATCTAGAGCGAGTGGCAAAGAGTATGTACACTAATAGCCAATTTAGTCAAAACTGTATTTCACATACATGTATATAAAGCTTTGATAAAATGGGAATGTGGAGATTCATATTATGTATTTAAGAAATAGAAAACATGTACCGTGTTTGTATCGAGTTATACAAACACGAGTGGAAGTTTGGGAGAATTAGAAATGCTGTGGGAACTTTATGAGTTCTCCCAAACTTTCACGAGTGTTTCTATAACTCGATACAAACACAGAGTACATGTTTTCTATTTCTTTTAGAAAATACCACGACGAGAAAAAGGAAAACAACTTGTTAACTTTGATTATCAAAATGTAAATTCTCTTTGCTTGCGCCATCACTACGTCAACAGAGCGCGCTAGCTCTGTGTCTCTATCGAGTTATACAAACACGATTATTAACCAATGAGCGCGCGTATTTTCCTTGGGCTATTTTCTAAACAGTAATTATTGTTTAATCAGCATCTCTTGCAGTATTCACAATCTTGAACTTGCAGTTACTTTTTAATTATTTGTCTCCACTGGATAATGGTGTCAGGATGAAGGCAATATGTTGGACTCTTTTATCGATCATTTTTTCTTTAATTATAAAATTATATCAAAATACAATAAATTACTGTCAATACATGTTTTTAGATCTCTATTAAGTTTTTTAAGCTAGTTTTCTTTCATCCTTCTTTGAGTAACCTCTAAACATTTGAGAAACGGACATAAAGCAAAAAAACTTGGATGATCAGAATGCTTTTTCTGTAGCACGAAAGAACGAGGAGGCCAGCAATAAACATTGCCCCGAAAAGTTTTGAGACCTTAAGAGGAATTAACTTAATCGACCACTTTCCACTTTGTATATCATAAAAACAAACACAATATGTCACAATTGGTAGATTTTTAGCCTAATTTTTTCCATCATCGAAATTCTCAGTACATTAATAAATTCACAGAGAAATGTTTTATATTAACCTGAAGACGATTACCGAATGACCACAGAATGCTTTGACTGATTAAAAATTAATATGGCAGATCGAGTGTTACGTTTGCCACACGCCGTTTTTATATTATTCGTGTTTATAGGTACCACGAGACTCTTTCGAGTCAATTATTAAACTAACAAAAACTAAACAATAAATAATCTTTAAAGCATCCAACATTCTTGACGAGTTCGACAATTTATCAATCTACCAAAGCGTGACCAACTCGCGAGAAATAGCACACGTCCTCAATAAAAAATATCATATTTTAAAACAATACAAAACTATCAAGAACAGCTTCACATTAAAATTTCATTTTCCTAGATTTCTATGAAATGATAACCATTACCCATTAAAAATGCGAGTATAAATTCTTAAGGTAACTTCGGTCCAATACTTCTTTGGAAAGGATACTGTTGTGATTCCAGCATATCGATCCGACTGTTTGCGAATGATGGCTAAGTGTCTTCACCAATGGCAGTTCAGGTAGCTCCCATATCTTTATATTATCTCCAGCTGACGCAAGCCTGTTGCCATCCGACATTTTAGCTTCTGGCCTGGTAATGCAGGCCGGTTCTCCGAATTTTACATTAAAAGATATTTAAAAAAGCAACTTAAATTTTTACTTGTTTGACTATTACCGCCATTTTTTTTCTCCCATAATATATCCCAGGATGCACTGCGCAAAAGGCAAACCGCTGACCTGACAATTAGAAAGGGTGTGACAGTTGTACCTCGCTCTTTCGAGCTCGGTTGTTTGGAAGTCCCGGTATTTCGAACTAATGTTCGTTTCCCTTTTTGAGTCATTTTACCACGTTTATGCCGAGCCCGGTTATTTCGAATTCCCCGCTATTTCGAACTATTTTTTCTTTACCTTGGACTGAATTCTACCCCTTTAATTCGAACTCTAATATACAAAGCTGACCGGCAAACATTAGATGGTGTCAGAACACAATGTGACGATAGTTTTGTTCATTGTTTACTCTAATGGTTCAGGCTCAATCTACCGGTTTTGTATAAAACAACAGCTGAGGCGTCCTCAGTACAGATTTCTGACGAGATCGCCGCCGCAACATAGGACAGCTCTCCTTCATGATTGAGAAAGATATTCAAAAATCTCAAAAACAACAAAAAATGCAGAAGATAGGCTACGATTATATGAAGAGCTCAAAACATCTTCAATATTAAAAATGACTTCTTAAACATCGTACAGCAATCCCGCTTTCTCATCAGCAAATGTTTTATTTTTACATGGTTTGGCCATGTGCTTTTCTACAGGACTGTTCTTTGTCAATCCGAGTTTGACTTGTCAGTGAACGGATGTGCGTTTGAGTTTGGGATTAAGTTACAGGTTTTGAGCATAAATAAAATCACTGTCACTCGTGCGGGTGTTTTATTCTCTGCTTCACCGTACTGACGAGTCCCAAGAAGGACGAAACAGCTGTCTACGGTTTCAAATCCTGGCTTGTTCTGGGCTCTCTTTTGCGCAGTACATCAGTCATGCAATCAATTGTATCTCATCAGCGCCCCGATTTCAAAACAGCAGCCGCATTTGCGTTTCTTGGATTTTTTTAAAAGATATAGAAAATGTAGGGAAAAATGTGTATTTTTGTCAATCTGTCCCGTGAGCTGAGCCGAAATGACTCGTTTGCTGTGATTCCTAGACCCTATGCTGCAGAATGACTCGTTTGCTGTGATTCCTAGATCCTGTGCTGCAGAAAGGCAAAAAAACAAAAACGTCCGTCACATTTAGTTTTCAAAAATGTCTGTTGAGAAACCGGGAATTCATTTATTTGGCCTAGTATTTGTATCAAAAAAACAAACCGTATTCTAAAGAC
Organism: Palythoa heliodiscus; assembly: GCA_025403565.2. NCBI lineage: Eukaryota > Metazoa > Cnidaria > Anthozoa > Zoantharia > Sphenopidae > Palythoa > Palythoa heliodiscus. The sequence goes on along the minus strand of JAOBYJ020223777.1, from coordinate 9,954 downwards.
GTAGATTTGTGAATACCCAAAAGTTCATTCTCTGAGTTAGAACAAAGAATAATACGGTCATGAACTCAGAATTGATCTTTAGACTGTGTCAACTGAAATATCGACCCAATACACAGTGGACAAGACTTCTTACTTATTGAAATTGTTTGTGACGCAGGTACACGGACAGGCAGTATGCAAGACCTTTCTAAGTCGGTTATCTTAGGTGCTGACGTGCGACACAGTTAACAAAACTTGTCTAAGTTCTATAAGACTAAATGTTATCTAAAGAGGCTACGCGAATAAGCATTTAACAAGACTAAGTTATTCTGAGACTAAGTGTTAGCTAAAGCATCCTCGCGCTAATACGCAACAGACAAGATTTCTCTAGCTGTTTTTTGAAGTGGTTATACGGATAAGCAATCTCGAGACATGACCTCTTTAATCGTTATCCGAAGTATAGCTACACGAATACGCAGTGGATATTACTTGTCTACGTGTTATCCAAAGTAGCTACACGAATACGCAGTGGATATTACTTGTCTACGTGTTATCCGAAGTAGCTACACGAATACGCAGTGGATATTACTTGTCTACGTGTTATCCGAAGTAGCTACACGAATACGCAGTGGATATTACTTGTCTACGTGTTATCCGAAGTAGCTACACGAATGCGCAGTGGATATTACTTGTCTAAATGTTATCTGCAGTGGCTGCGCGAATACGCAGTGGATATTACCATTCTACGTGTTATCCGAAGTAGCTACGCGAATACGCAGTGGATATTACCTGTCTACGTGTTATCCGAAGTAGCTACACGAATACGCAGTGGATATTACTTGTCTAAATGTTATCTGCAGTGGCTGCGCAAATACGCAGTGGATATTACCTTTCTACGTGTTATCCGAAGTAGCTACGCGAATACGCAATGGATATTACTCGTTTAAATGTTATCTGCAGTGGCTACGCAAATACACAGTAAATATTTCCTGTCTACGTGTTATACGAAGTAGCTACGCGATTACGCAGTGAATATTTTCTGTCCAAATGTTACCAGCAGTGGATACGCAAATACGCAGTAAATATTTCCTGTCTACGTACGTGTTATCTGAAGTAGCTACGGGAATACGCAGTGGATATTACTTGTCTACGTTATCCGAAGCGGCTAAGCAACTTTTTGATTAGGCCTGAAATCTTTTTATTCGGTAAAACCAGTTCTGAAATCCAGCAATTATTTCGACACGCGTGCATTAAATAATATTTGCCTGTCGAGAAAAGAAACCTCTTGACAAATTTTTTCTTTTGCGACCTCAACTAAAACTATTTCGTAATTAGAGAACATTTGCGTGCCTTTAACTGTTAAAACAGTTAACGATTGGCAAGACATCTTAAATAATAACTCTGCTTCTGTTGTGTGTGCGCAATTTATGCGTCTGTTTGCTTAGCGTAACAACAATATAATATAACTGCGTCACTTTAAATAAGGTAGTTGAGCGGTTTGCAAGTTTTTAACTTGTAACCGTTACAATCCCTGTCAAACTTCTAAGTTGTGTACTCGAGGAAGACTCTTTATCCTGAACTTGTTCCCGGCAGTCAACACAGCTGTTAAATGAGATTGAACCCTGACCAGAACACTGTGTTGTGCCCTTGAACACTTTACCCGACATGTTCCTGTCAACTTGGCGGTATAATGGGAATGACCCTGACCAGGCCACTGTGTTGTGTCCTTGAACACTTTACCCGATGTTCCAGTCAACTCAACTGTATAATGGGAATGACCCTGACCAGGCCACTGTGTTGTGTCCTTGAACACTTTACCCGATATGTTCCAGTCAACTCAACTGTATAATGAGAATGACCCTGACCATGCAGGCCACTGTATTGTGTCCTTGAACAAGACACTTTACCTAGGCCTGACTTCTTCCATTCAACTCAACTGTGTAATGAGATTGAGCCCTATAACCAGACCACTGTGTTGTACCTTGAACAAGACACTTTATCCAACTTGTTCCAGTCAACTCAACTGTATAATGAGAATGAACCCTGATCAGACCACTGTGTTATGGCTTGAACATGACACTTTACCTGACTTGTTCCAGTCAGCTCAACTGTGTAATGAGATTGAACCCTGACCAGACCACTGTGTTGTGTCCTTGAACAAGACACTTTACTGGACTTGTTCCAGTCAACTCAGCTGTATAATGAGATTGAACCCTCAGTGACCAGATCACTGTGTTGTGTCCTTGAACAGGACACTTTACCTAGGCCTGACTTCTTCCATTCAACTCAACTGTGTAATGAGATTGAACCGTGACCAGACCACTGTGTTGTGTCCTTGAACAAGACACTTTACTGGACTTGTTCCAGTCAACTCAGCTGTATAACGAGTGCCAGCTTCTGCTAAAAGATGTGCTACAATGTCCAGGGTCTCATCCAGGAGCCGACTCAGAGTCACATTCACTTAACAGTACAGATTTAGCGCCTGCTAAGTTATCCACTTAAACTTGAGAAACAAATTAATTACAGCCTTGTAAATTTAAACAACATTTGGACAGTTTGAAAACGTTTTCTGATTAATTAGGAACATGCTTTCGATATCTTGCTGACTTGGTCTGAAGGCTTGATGTATATCATGCCGTCAAAGCGGATTAAGGACGTTTGTAATCATTTGGTACGTATATGAAGGCAGCAGAGATAAAAAAAAAGTCAAGACTATATAATTTTAAAGTGTCTTTGTGTTAGTGAAATGGCGATTAAGGGTAGTCAGTTGGCCAATTGGGAGCACGCATAATAAGAAAATTCCAGCTAACACTATTGGAGTGTTCTTAATTTTTGATGAAATTTCAACCAAGACTTATCAGTTAATTGTTCTCAAACTGCCTGACTTACTTCAACAAAAAACAACTTTAAAACTATAAATCAAGCCCCAGAAGGATTCAGGCCAAACAAGTTTATCATAATTGCATGCCTACCCAAAAGATATGTACTGATAGATAGAATAAAATTAATGTTTTATTGTAGCTAATCTATACGTAATAGGCTTTATTCGTATATTGGCCTTGTTGCACCTTATTAATAGCAAAGGAGTCCGCCTGGATAATTACTAAACTATGATGCATTTTCGCAAACACAGGCTGGAGAGAAAGGCGTGTTTTATGCTAAAATAATTTAGAGTCTTATTATGTTTTCGTCAGTTAATGCCGAAATACTATGTCATTTGCTTAGTTTAGGATATAAACAAATAAAAAAACGCAAACAAATATATCTTACTTTCACTATACTTCCTCAAAAATTTCTGAAAAATCTTGCTTCTGGCATCAAGAAGTTCTCATATTGAAACAGCTGTCCTTGTCGGAATGACCTAGGATGTGGGGCCTAATTAAAAATATTAGATCTAACAACAACAATGGTTCAAGGCATTTGCAAATGATAAACTTACATCATGTCGCACAACAGATAGACAATGTCGAGGAAGTTACGCAAGTAACCCATTGTCAATACACAAAATCTAGATTACATATTAAAAAGCTGGATTTTGCAAAACTGTGCCAAACAGCGTGTTCGCAACAAAATGGAAACCTTTACGAAATGTCTTTTAACTCATCTTTTTTTTTCTAAATCAAGCTATAATTTTTGCTTGAGATGAAAACAGGGTAAGAATAAATTATAAGGCAGGTTAGTAAAGACAAAAAATAGAGAAAATTTGCCACTAAAAAGTTCTGAGAACACTCCATTGTCTTGTAAACAATTAAATACCCCTGCAGAGTTTGACATACAGCAATTTTTCATTGTATCTTTGTGCTATTTTATCTTTCTGAGATTTTGCGTTTATTGGACGAGAAAAATAAATTCGTATGTAGTAAACTTAAGCTTTTCGCTTTTCATAGTGAAAAAATGTTTTTCGCCAATAGAGTTAATCTTTTGTTTAAATTTGTTTGATCCTTTCAAAGTCGGCGCAAAACATATTACCGCCGTTTTTCACCATTCATTGAAATGCGGCTTATACCGCTTCGTGTGATTAAAAGAGCAATCCCGCAAGTGATTGAACCAAATTCTTTGCGCGTGACGCTAAAAAAACTGTTATTTATTCCAAGCAAAAATTGGAATTTTAGCACTTGAAAATCTGCTGGCCGAACTAGTGTAGCGCAACATGAAGACTAAATTTTAAACGATATTGTGTTGAAGTTTTGCATTATCAACGAATATTGTGCAATCTTTTACAACAATATAACTTAATAATTCAGCATTCGTTCAGCAATCACAACAATTTTCTTTCTTAAATAAAACTCTACAAGTTTCATGCATTATGCAACAACATAGTTTGAGAATTGATCCATTGTGGCGGATAAATGAAGATACAATAAGAGCAAAGCCGTTACTAAGTGAGACCCGCCTCTAGCTCGTCCTTAATACTTGTCAAGTGAAACTGAAAAGCTGAAATTTCATCTCAAAAGTATTGAGATGAAATTTCTTTCTTTTATAGTTTGCAGAAAATACAGCTAATAAAAATTTAGCATTTTTTCTCGTGATAACATTTGTTTAAGCCTCGAGTAGTTACCTCGAATGACGCCCTTTAGTGCGACGATTTATTTAGCTTCCAAAATTACTTTCTCATATTTCTTGTCGAAACAGACTAGTAGAAAAAGTCAGTTTTTGCTCAGATCATTGAGTATAACAATAATCGGTAACTCTACTTAAGTTTATATGTTTGGGTTGCTAATCATAGAGTTTCTGCCTGCGCGTTCGAAAAAGATTTGCAGCCAATGTTGGCTTATCTCGCTTTTGCTGAGCGAAAAAACAACTTTGCAATCTTGAAGCGCGTTCAAGGACTCTCAGCAACAGAAAACTAACATTGAGGATTTTGCAATGATGCAATATTGCTGCAGAAAAAACAATATCAAAATTTCTTAATTGTCTGTTATTCAGGAATTAAAACCATTCTTGTCACACAATGTCGATTGGTAACGGATCTTCAGCTGGCATCATTTTTTGCTATTTAAATTTTTCAACATCCTGGAAGAGATTCTTTCCCACGTCGATTTTAATGTTCTTTAATTTTGATTGATTCGTTTTGACGAGAAAACTTGACAATCGCAAGAAAGTTGATAGTTCACTTTTGTTATCGCCCAAGAAAATGTGCGCACACGGAAATGTGCGAGTTCGGACATCTTTGAAGAATGTTTTGTGTGTGTACTCGGAGGAGTTCTAGAAGTTGCTTCTATGCACAAACAAACGAGGCAATTAGCGCGACACTCTGGAATGGTAACAAACGGCCCCACGCGAAACAGGTATAAGAATAAGAATAGGATGAAATATTAGACGAAAAGAAAACATTGAAAACAACACGTGATGAACCAATCGGAGAGGCTTTGGGGGCCGTTCACACCCCCTTGTCAAACGGGATGTCATAGCCATGCGCCAGTTTAAACCTTGAATGAATCGATCGCGTGTGTCAATTGACTTGAGAAATTTACATGGTTCAGCGACGCTTCTGATTGGCTTAAGATGTGTTAAGGGTTTATCCCTAAGCAAGTGAGCCCGTGAACCTCTATCGATAAAAAGCAAGATTCATCGCCTCGATTCACTTCATTTATTTGCCAGTAGTGAAGCAGGACGATTTGAAAACTTGATCAAGTTGCAGAATTAAATCCTTTTATCACAGTCGCAAGTTGTCAAGTCCGATATCGAACTCGAGTTTAAAAAAATGGCTGAACGAGTTACTAAAACCCGACGACATCAGGTACGGCTATACTTATAATAGTTTTGCTTGTAATTCTCCGTCATTTAGTAAACGCTTGTAACTTAAGTGTTAATCTACTGCGTCTCTTTGCAGTCCTCAAAACCACAACTAGAGAGACAAAGGCGTGCAAGAATCAACAACAGCCTTGAAGAGTTGAAGTCGCTCGTGTTTAGCGCACTCTATCAAGATGTAAGTATTAAGCCAAAACTTGCTGCCGGATACCATCAAATTAGCGAAGAACTTTACTCTTTTTTACAAGGAGTAATTAGCGCCAATTCCGTGAATTAACAGAGCATTATATATACATTGAGTGTAGGAATAAGAGAGTTGTCCACGTGAATTGTGCAAGCACGCATTCTTAAATCTTTCGTTTTTTCCTACAGCCCGATCAGTTCAGTCAAAAAATGGAGAAAGCTGAAATCTTAGAAATGGCCGTTAGTTACCTAAAGATGCTACGGAATCAAAAGATGACAGGTAACTATCGGTTGCATATTGTGTGATTTTGCATGGTTATAAAAGATTCTTTGAACGTGCCGAGCACGGCTGTATCATCAGTGTATTCATAAAGTTACTGGTGACCTGCCTAAAGGTCGAATTAATTTTTTAACCCTTTTTGGTCATACAGGTCGCGAGTGTGTCACTGGTAGAGCGAACGACGCATTATGCAAATATAGAGCGGGCTTTAATGACTGCACTAATCGAGTCATTCAATTTCTGAAAAACGAGAAAGACGCTGATTTACGCTTGAAAGAAAATCTCCTGACGCATTTGGCTTCCTGTTGCCAATTTCTTCAAGCTTCAAGTGAACCTACTCCAGCCTATACCAAAAAAGGCGTACAATGTGTTACTATGCCCTGCAGTGTGGACAGATACTACAATATAAATGGTGTTCCTTACTGGCCCCCTACACCACCCCCCTCGCCAACAACAAGTGCATTCGGAGGTTCTCTGAGTCTGAATGAAACGTGCAGTAGAGGTATGCCGTCGAGTGAAAGGCATGGATATGCTTTTGTTGAAACGCATGCGCAGATATGGCGTCCATGGCAATCTCAAAGGACCATTGTGTTGGAGAACAATAACAAGCAAGACAAATAAAATAGTACTTATTGGAACAATACGAACTATATTAGACATGAAAATACAGTTCTAAATCTTTCAGCACTAAACTCTTGAAAGAGTAACGAAAACGAAAAAGTTCGCAATTGCCTTCTACTTGTGTTATCATATGGAGTGCTAGCGAAGACTAATTCATTTCGGCTCACTGCCGTTATATAGATATATAAAGATTCATAAATATAAAAAAAGCAACAAGAAAATACTTGAAGAGACCTTAATATTTATTCTTGGAATCTGAATGCATGTGTTACGAAACTTAATTTAGATGCGAACAGATAAATTTGATTTAACATATAGGCGCGCTTTCCTTTCGAGTAGCAACGAAAGAACTTATTTTTCACCCAGTGACAAAATATTGTTTTGTAAATGGCCTTTTGTTCTCAATCTGCCACAAACCTTCTCTGCAGGAGTGACTGGTTTTTGTCTTTTGGTGTATGGGTTCGTTGTCTTTTGGTACAACCACAAATAACTTTTTCGAAGTTTTAAGTTAACTTTTCTTTAAGCATTAACGTGGTAGATCGTAAAACTGGTATTTCTCGACTGGTTTAATTATCTTTTTTAAAAAAGAAAACGTAATATCATGTAAGCCTGATAACAATTTTCGAGAAAGAAGAATACCATATTTTGAGAAAGGTTTGATTGCTGCTAGTAAAGTTTGGAATAAAACCGGATATCCAAGCTTTAACTAAATTGGGTAAAGCCCAAATTGGCTTCTGTGTGTGAAAGCGCGGCGGCGGGACAGTTATTTATTCAAAAGTTTAAATTACAATTTTGTTTCAATAGAAACAAAAAAATTAAAATACAAGACAAATAACTACAGCTTCTTTTGCAATGAAAAATAAATAAAGATGTATGTCTTGTGTTCGACCATCAGTTTGTAGTTTTGTTAGATAACTTGCGCGATCTTCTAACAACTATGTATGGTAACATCAGAAATATGCTTTTGTGGCACTCATTGCAAGTCGGGATTTATAATCGTGTTCGATCACAAACTGTTTCACGAGCCAACTTTGACAAAGTATGACTTTGAAAAAGGCGTTTGAAAAGTTTTTGTTCTCTTATTTGGGAATTTAGCAAGCTATATATCCAGGTGACATTATTTACTAGTTCATTAAGTATATTTGATCAAACTGCTTATCTGATAGTTATGAAAAAGTATTTCGGTCAAGTTTTTATTCTCGAGCATTGTTCATAAACAGTATAATTTGGCTTTGAGTGTACGTGCAACATGCCGGCAAACATACAAAAGCTTTTCTGAAATTTTCTCATTAAACTTTTTCCATATTTAGGTTCGACGGTTTGTTCTGATAAAGAAATCTCCGCCTTAATTGTTAGCAAGCACATTTTGCTTCAGGAATATTGATTGAATACTTGAATCCGGAAGTATCTTTGTTGGTCGAAATGAAAGTTTCTTTCAAACTCACCTTGTTTTGCCAGAGGCGTCTTCTTAATTTTCGGAAACGGACAAGAAAAAATAAGCCCCCGAGACAAAGGGATGAACCATTTTAACAGTTAAACCTTTCAAATGGTCCTAAAACCGTATCCGACCAAATTTAACTCTACCGGCATGATGAAAATTTATGAATACAGCTCATCGTTATACAAACTTTTAAATTTTGAGGTAAAACAGACTTCATGTTCTATCCAACACCAGCAGATTTTGCTAGCTTTTCAGATACTTTTAGAAAGGATTGTATACCTTCTTTCAAAAAAGAAAAAATAATCCTAACTTTAGATACGTCTTATACTGAATAGTTAAGTTCATAAACTCGAAATATTCAGTCCAAAAGTACTTATCAATATGAGAGAACTTTACTTTTCGTTTACGTGGCACGAAGGTTTTTCATGGGACACATGTAGTGGTGTTTCAATTATGTCATTTCAAAATACAGCAGGTACTAATGCCTTGTGAAACCTCAATTAACAAGTTAAAACTAAAGCCTCAGCAACCAGTTCAATTAATAAAGACTAAATCAAAATGTATCCAGTTGATTTAATTAAATAGTATAACAACAAAAATCTTGTGAACAATGTCAAATGCACATGCAGTATCAATGAAGACAACGAAATTGAATTCGGCGATACTATTACAAGCGAGATTCTGAATGTGCCACCGATGCAAAAAGCTGAATGAGTCCACGTTAATCAGTTAATACTTTTCTGTATGTGTTAATCAAGTGAAGAAACGTGGTGAAAATCATACGAAACAGCTTTATTTGCGTATAAATTGTATTAAAGAAACTGTCAAAAGATTACATCCACGTTTAGTTCTTTTGACTTTTTCCATGCTACAATTTTATTCCACTGACAAAAATGTTAAAGACTACCAAAGAGAAATAATTTTGAAACTTTTTCTTGTGCTCAAATGCATTAAATCCAATTTTCAACACTTTCCCGACCCGAAACAACAAAACGAACTGTGCCCATAGCAAGATAAGCCTTTTGAGTTTAACTTAAATTTTAATCGCCATAATTATAAAAACTAACTATTCTAATTCATATGATGGTCTTGTACAAGTGTTGACAACCTTGTGTAAGTCTCAACAATTCCTGTTTTACAGTTATTTTAGAGCTTAATTTTATAACTTTCTTTGTCAAGCCTGCTATAAATATATATACAGCGAAAGAACGGCTTTAAGTTCCATGTTTTCGATACTTTTTGCAATTTGCTAAACGGCCTATCTAGTTTGCTTACTCTTCAACATTTACAAGAACAAGATAATTAGACTTGCTTAGAACTGAACTTTTAGTCTTGCTGTAATTTTAACTTTTAAGTTCAGGATGTAAACTTCTTAGAAATTAAGGCTGCTTATAACTTAAACAAAATCAAAATTTATAACAACCCTTTTTGTTTAAGAACAATGATGCTAAACTAGTGACTATGAAGGGTACGATTCCAACATACGGGTTTATCTTTTTGTAGTTTGTTGGACCGAACAGTGCCAACGGCTTTTAAAACATAGCATCGGATAGGGGAGTCAGTATGGTCAAGTGGTAAGGCTCGCGCCTCCCACCTCTGTGGACCCGGGATCGAATCCTGCGCTCGCATGTGGGCTGAGATTTGTCGATCTCAATCTGACTCCGAGGGTTTTTCTCCGGGTACTCCGGTTTTCCTCCCT
>JAOBYJ020223776.1:0-25965 GCA_025403565.2 Palythoa heliodiscus | reverse complement strand
GATCCAAAATGAGTTGTGCTCAACCAAATTTATTGACGTCACATTTTTTGACATGGCTTACTCGATAATGATCTATTAGAACTTTTTTTGCAGCTATTATTATTATTATTATTTTAATATTTTTGTTATGCCTCATAATAGGTTATTACGTCGAGTTAACTTTAAAATGTATTACAAAGTCAAAAATTTTGGGCTTCCTTGGGTCGGTGCGTAAATCTTAATTGATCAGCATTTTGCAACCATCAAGAGAATCTTAATAGCACAACATTAATCTCCTTTTTAAAAAAAAATAACTAAAGTTCTACTGCTACTTGAGTGAGATGATTATCACGCCAAAAAAATAGGAATCTACCATTCTGTGCAAATATGCACGTATCACACTGTGTATGTCTGTGTATCTATAAACAAATAAAAGTGTTATTATATTATATTGCACGACATATCTAGTGACACTCTGATTTCGAGTATAATATACGGCGGTATCTTTTCATTTTAACCAACATCATGACGTCAGCAAAGTTGTTTAGTAAGCGCAGTTAAGCTTAGAAACCAAACAAAGCAAACAAACAAGCGGATTATATACACTGTTTAACTTCTAAATAGAGACTAAAATCAAACGTGCAGTTATAATACATATACAGTCAAACCGGCTGTTCTTTTGTTGACAACCTTGCAAACGTCTGCCGCAACATGGGCAATTTGATTGACAGTTTAAGCGGAGCAAGTTAGAACCTGTGCTTGCAAGTTGCTCAGTTCATTTCCACTTACCTCGTGGCTACAACTTGTTGTGATTTGTAAATGAACACGTCGGTAAATGTCTGATCCGCAACGTGAAGTGTTTCTGAAAGCTTCCAATGCATTTTAATTTAAAGTCATATTCCTATTAATACTTATAAATGTTACCAATGACACACCTTTGTATGATACTACTATTTGTTCGTGGTTTACGTCATGAAAATCTGGAATAGTTTTTCAGTTCGCGCGATCGAGAAAGTCGTAGTTGCGTAGTGACTCCTTCAACGTCAAAACTCGCAAATCTATCCTCAAAATACTGCAGCAGCACTTGCACCATTTCCATGAGAAATCACAACAAATTGTAGCGACGAGGTACGAAATGAATAAAGAAAATTGCTCGCGCAGGTTGCAACTTGCCCCGCTCAAACTGTCAATCAAATTACCAATGTTGCAGCGGAAGTTTGGAGGGTTGTCATCAAAAGAACTTCCGGTTTGACTGTAAATACCAAAAGGCAATTTCAGTTATTCCGTCAGAAAACTGTCAAACGAGTACAATATATACACACATAATACTGAAGTTAACTAAACATAGAGTACTGTGTCAAACGTTTCACTCAAAACGTTTATAACTTGACGTGCTTTGTGCAGGGGGGACTGTAAACGAGACGCTCTAAAAACAGTATAATTTTTTTTTAAAAAAAACTTTGATATAAGCTTAACTTTTACTACTTGCAATCATCGTATCAAGGTCAAAATTCCAGTTTCTTGAAGCGGTGTCGAGACTTAGATTTGAAACTTTCTTGAATAACTGCGTAAATGCTGAAGACTGTCTAAAATACCAAGGCAAAATGCTTATTGAAACAAGGCAGATAAAACAGAGCAAGAAATAATCATGTTAATTTTGAAAATCAAGGCAGTTTATGCAATATCTGTGAAGGCATTTGATTCTAACCTCAATGATAAAAAGAAAAGAAAGACTCGCGTTCATCACCGCCTCAAAGTACAGAAGGAGCGCAGCTCAACGAAGTCGGACCGAAAGCAGTATACACTCTTTCTTTTTTATAAGAACCTTTTTTTATGAGAACTTCAGGCTGAAAATCGGTCTAAATTTAAGAACATGCTAAGAACACACCCGAGGCTGAGGAATGGCCGAGAACTTTATTTTGTTGCATTCACCGCAGCACAATTGCAAAATCATGGAATCGGCAAATAGTCGAAAATGAGTACACACTTTTTTTTATAAGAACCAGTAAATTTTTCCGAGCCTCGATCTTCTTATTAAAAAAAAGCTAGTACTCAAATACGTATGATTATATTAAGAATTAACATTTTAAGAACAGTTGAGGCTAAAATCCCCAAAATATATACTTAAGAACATTCAACCTCGGCCAATGAAACTAAGATGTTTTTATAAAAAAAAGCGTAGGCGGCTCTGACTGCCGCTATAAACCGACCGCGTGCGACCTTGGAGCACACAGCGTATTGCAATTGAAGGGAAGAAAGCCGGAGTACCCAGAGAAAACCCCCCGGACTCCCTATGAATATAAACTCAATACTAGTTAGTTCTAACTAACAATGTTATATTGAGGTTACTTCATAGATAGCTTATTAACAAAGAGATTTTTAGAGGACAAGGAATTTAAGACAAAAGAAAAGCTTAATGCAAATTGAAATTATTACTAAGAAACCAACTCATTCTAGTGTCGAAGTTAAACTTGTGTGTAATTTTTACTTTCATTTTGATATGTCATCTATAATCCTTTACGCATAAAAACACAGCATTAATCAATTCATGTTTAGAAATCTGTGGTTGTCCGGTCTTTTCATCGCAAAGTACTCAAATTAAAAAGAGTTTCTCAGTTGAATATCATAACAGAAAAGAATTTTGTGTATTTATTTTCTATTTTTTTGTTTTTAAATAATTTACAGGTTTTTTTAATTTCTTTCATTTTGGCATCTGTCTAAAGTGAAGCTGGCTAGTTTGAAGAATTAGAAAGTCAAATTAATTTTTGGCATCAAAGTTAAGATTTGAAGTACTCAACTATAGCAAATGTTGGTTCTAAAAATCCTGCTTTTAGTGTTATTTTAAAGAAAATGATAGGAAACTTAAGTTATTAAGATTGTTTAAGTAGATTTGATACACGTTTTTGATCATCTCCATGCAAGCAACTTGGTACGATAAGGAATTTTGAAATTCCTGGCATAAACTAAAGCAAAATCCCATGGAGCGGTGCCTTGTGTCATAGCAAAGCTTAATTATCAGAAACAAATGAAGGCGAGTAATGCTGAGCAATTATACATCTCTTAGGTGCATAATGATCAATGTTTATATTAGTATATCGTATATAATAACGCAATGCTTCATATTATACCAGAACCACAACAAAGTTAAATTCTTCTCCAAACAACTAGAGTTTTTGCCAAAGCAAATAAAAGAAGATCTGTGATTTCTAAATTTGGACTAGTGCAGCCTTTTTCATGGTGGCTAAAGTGGAGTTCTACTTATATGTTTGGGAGTAGCCAAACCCAGAGTATAAAATTAAGGTAATTAAACTGACAACACTCAAAAGTAGACTAAAAGACGCTACCTTGCTCAACCTTAAAATTCAATAACTGATAAAATAGAAGAAATATTTCGTGAAAAACTGAACGTCGTGAATTGTTTCTTTGGGAAAAGAAAAGAGAAAAACAGAGTGGATTTTGGCTTTTCTTTTCAAATCACGATATTCACATAACAGAGTAGTTTTCATAACTCAAATCAATCCTTCAAGTTTTTCTCCTTTCGTATTAGAAGAAGGGCAAATTCAGTAGATGTGAGTCGAAGGCTTCATCAGTGAATCTCATGGATATTACAACATATTTTACCGTGGGCGCAACAATCAACAGCTTCACCCTAAAATAACTTGCCTTTATAACATGAAAATACGGCGAGAAACTTGCACTAATATTATAGACGGCTTAGATCTTCATAGCTCTTAAAATACCTTTCTTCTGGCAAAATGTAGTCATGAGTTTACTTAATAATCTTTTTCACTTTAGCCTTTAGGGTACACTGAGTTCGTTACGCATGAATTTTGCGGCTAATTACTACTTTGAGTTTTAAAGATAATAACTTTTTTGGCGTAAGCTAAGCGGGTTAATTTGCTTTATACGTCCACAAAAGTTACGAGTTTGGCGTTAAATGAAGCTGATTACTAACAGACAATTGTCTTTCTTTGGGTAATTAGTCACTCATTGCGATACATACATTCGATGATATAAAACTAGAATTGTTTTAGTAAACTCCTTTATCGGATAATACAGATTTATGGCATATCTTTACAAGTATAATCATTACATTTTTTCAAATATTCTATCCGTCAAGGTCACTGCCTGGTATCATTTTGCTGAGACCGGCAGAGTTATTGTTGATTTATCTCGTGAACATAAGTTACATTAACAACAGACTCTCCGGAATTTCCGCAAGGATTACATCTTATACCATCAAAGACCGTAAAACCGTAAACTTCTGTTCCTATAAAAAGAAATCACTAGGATTTAACCCATAACTTTGGTACGGAAAGAGGTATCCACCACTATTAGTTTTAAAAAAATTGGTTTGCTAGTCCATATCTATAATTGAAAAGGTACTTCGTTTTGTCTACTTTTTTGTTCTTGTATATATTTTATTAATATTATATTTTCTTACAGTTAAATCGTTTAATAATCTCGCGGAGCTTCCTCTGAAACACTCCTCTGAAACACTCCTCTGAAACACTCCTATGACGTTTTTTGGCTTCCTAATGCATAAAGTTATTAGTTAAATATTATACTAAATAATGACCTGTAAAATCTAAGTTGTTGTAACTTAAATAAAGGTTCAAGATTTTGACTGGGTTGACTACTCATTTAGTGATTGATCGCATGTTTCACTGATTGAGATATTTTCCTTCAATCTCCACTGACTTACTTCTCTTTAATGAATAGAAAATAGTTTTGTTCGTAAAGAAGATGATCTTCTCCCCTCACAGATCTAGGATATAACTGAGAAACGGCTTTGCTGCAAAATAATATTTTACACACGAAATAACTGACTCTATTAATGAAAAAAAAAATTCCGGGTCAAATAAGATTAAATTGTAATGATGCACCCAGATTATATTGTCAATTCATGCTGCTAATGAAAGCGCGGGTTTAAAAAGCTAGAATTTTAGATGTGAAAAGTGATATATCAGTAATATGTTGAGCATAGTTGAGAGCGAATTTCTGTTTGTGCGGTAGCTGAAAGGAATGTTGTTGGGGTTTTAGAAAAGAGTGTACTAGTTGTGGAAATGAAGCTCTATTTGGGGAACTTTTCGAGAATTTGATAGTAGTCAGTTGTCTTGATGTAGAAAAGAGTTTATCAAAGTTTTTCATGAAAGAAAAGATGGTAACTAATTCCAACAAAACGTTAAATTTACAAACAACGTTATACCAACACAAAACCCCATGAAAATGCTGAATAGCTGTGAGTCTTTTTAACGCAGAATCTTTCTAATCCGTCATAACTTCAGCTGGAATTTTCGTTTCATCAGACCATTCCGTGATCAGTGACGATTTCCACCCACAGCAATAGACCAACACTTCAATCCCCCTCAAGTTGTAGTGTTGTTTTGTACTATCAATATTGAAATATCCCCGCTGAAGTAAACGTTATGCAATATTTCTCTTTGTTAACCTCTTCACTTACCCTCCCCTATATTTGAAGCAATTCCTGTTATGTGCTAAACTTAAACTTCATTGGTCCTGATTCGACTTTTCTTAGTTAAGAACTGTCTAATCCCTAGGGTTGTTTAGTGCGTGTTTATCGACATGCTTTTTGGACGCTCGAGTGGTAATGCTTAATGAAAGTTTTTTTGTTTCATTTATATTAGGAACTTCCGATTCATTGATGCTATTTAAAAAAAACACAATTTAGAAAGTGTTTACGCCAGAGAAAAAGGTTTTGAAGTGGCCATCCTTTTTTTATAACTCTAAAATAGGTCTGAAATACAACAACTTTTGTCTACTTTAATTACAGAAAATAGCTAAATCAATATTGTGAGCGTGTTTGGATAAGCATGAGATTAGCGTAATTAGTTTTCAAGTTAAATTTTCAATTTGACAGATTTTCAAGATTTTTTAATCATAACTGAATAATTGCGCTTTTTTGAGCTTTTTTCTGGCTGCTGAATAGTGTTGAGACCATAAGGATATTTACAGTACTTTGTGATTTTTTAAAGATTTTTCTAAAATTAAAATCGACTCCAGCTAATTATGATTGACTGTAGTTGGCATAAATTAGCCACCCTTGGAACGCTAATAAAATTATGATATTATTATTAACTAATTAAGTTATTTGGCTGACATTAATTTACCACAAAATTTGCACTTAAGTTCTTTCTGTACTGAAATATAAATAGTCGTGAATGTTTTTTTGTAAGATTGTTTTGGATGTTGAGCTTATTTGACTAGCAATTAATTAAAAAACAAACTTGCGATTCAGTTATTTTTCAACTGTTTTTGGCCCATTTATTTGTTCAATTGACAAAATGATCGTGTGTGATTCCAGTGATCGTGTTATTTCTTTAGAGAGAAAAAGAATTCTGCCATTGATATTTCCAATGTATTTCGTACAATTTTCCACTGTTCTTGACTTCGTTTTATATTTTGAACTGAATTTTTGTTTCTTTTATGGAAACTAAGTCATTAACGCAAAACTAAAGTTTAAAAGATACCTTTAAAGAAATTGAAATAGTTAAAGACTGTGTACGGCTAAGCAGAGCCTTCCTTTCTAGCCTTTCTTTCTTTCTCATAAATTAGGTATGTTTAGGCCCTGATTATATGAAACGGGCTTGCACGGTTTAGCGGACTGAAAACTCAATCGTGGCCTGGTTTGCATGTAGTCGCACCCCACTGAATCTCTACATAGTTTATGCGGATAGCGAGGATCTCGATAGAAAAACTCGGCCCGCTCAACAGGGCTATCTCGTTCCATATAATCGGGGCCTTAAATAAAAGGTTAGTTAATCATAGAATCTTCAATAAAACCTCCGTAAACTATAACTGAAAACTACGTGTTACATGGCCTAATGAAATAAGGCCACAAAAAAGCAAAGCAAATTTAAAATAAGAAAAGATAAATTTGAAGAAAAAGAAGCAATCAAGGGATTAGACATTAAAACTTTCCGTCATTACACAAAATTAAAATGGCTGTTGTCCATTTTTAAGACTAAAGTTATAAAGAAATCTCAAACAGTTATTTCTTCTATCTTATCATGCATGATTCGTTTATCGTTGTTATAATTGAAAGCCGCTATCAAGTGCAAAAAAATGATAAAGGAAGGTTTTTTCTGCAAGTTTTGTGCGAAATTTTGTCATTACGAACTGACATTTTTAGTTTAAATATACTTAACAACTATTTTCAACTGCTGAATTCATAAATTTGACAGAAAATGCGATATTGTTTCATTGTTCATAGTATCATTCTCTATAATTGTGACCACTAACTTAAGAAGAGGTTATAGATTCGACGACCATAGCGTCATAAAGCGCTTGTTTTAGACAAAGATGCATTACTCCGAAAGCTTTACGCAAAATTATGAAGCAATCAAAGTTCCAACTCAGTTAAAAAATGGTAAATGTGGATCGGATCGAACTAAGATCTACTTTCCTGATTCATTTACTCCTAATGACATCAAGAAGAACGTTGCAGACCACCATCTTTCAATACCAATGGTCAGAGAGCAACGTCACCATAAAGATAATGTAGATTGCTATTTAATAGATAACGCTAATTCCTCTGGCCACGAAACAAAAGCAAGAAAAACCTACAGTGAACGTTTTGAGCCCAAAAGATCACTAGAGAGAGTGTGTAAAGATTCGTATATCCAAGCCGGTAGATTTAAAGGCAAGTTATTCGAAAACAGCACAAACACTGCAGGCAATAAGGAATCTCTATTTCACGTTGACAAAGATGGAAGATACATTCTGAATCCTTTTAAATTATATTCTAACAAGAATTTTCAATCTGCCAAGAGTGCACACATAATCTCATTCCAAGATGAAGAAAGAGCTTTCATACGAAGGAAAATTACTGAAGATCACCTTTTCCCAAGCACTGACCAGGCTTTCATAAACAAAAGTAGTTCTTCATACAAACCTACGTCTGAACAGAATGAGGTGTACAACCCATCAATCCCTAATTGCAGTCAAATACCAGTGGTAAGAGAAAAACTTGGTTGCGAAAAAACAGTGGGTGTTGAGTTAACTCATTCAAATGAAAGTCGTCGATTCTGCCTACCCTTATTAGTTGGCGAGAAAGATTTAACGGGAGAAGATTTTAAGAAAACTGCTTACAGCGAAGTCTCTTCTACACACAATAATGCATGGAGAGGACCATCATACACAGAGCTAGCCACACAGGCGATTCTTTCGTCTCCTGACAAGAGAAAAACGTTGGCTGAAATTTACGACTGGATGTCGGAAAACGTGCAGTATTTCAAGCAGAGGAAGCACTATGCATCTTCGCAAGGCTGGAAGGTACGACAAGTTCTTTAAAAGTTATATAAATTAGGAGTCTTACCTCTTCAACTATCCTTGCAGGACAACAAATACAAATCTAAAAATGAAATTAAGTACTGGATACAAAGAGTTAACTTTCACTGACATGTAATAAGGTTTGGCGGAACTGTAGCGATATATTGCTAGAACAGAAACTTCATTAAGCTCGGTGCGCCGGAAAGTTTGAAAGAAAAAACAACAGGAAGCCAATGTAAATGATTTGAAAGATTCTACGTACTGTAATTACAACAAAATCATTAATTCCGGTATTTTGCTCATGCAGATCTTGTACATGTATGTACAAACTGGCAGCACATTATCTTTTTACTTTTGTGTTCTTCGATACTCGAAGTTAAGTAAGTGTAGAACTTTAAGTCCAGCAAATATTTAGACTTCAACTATCGGGACAAAGGACGAAATTAAATTGGTGGAACAAAATTGGTTGCCTTTATTTTTCTCTACAAAGTACTCTTCGCACACCCTCTGGAAACTGATATATAAGCCCTTTCGAAAAGGAAGCCATAAGCAAAATCAGCATTCACAAGCAGCATCGTGACAATATCACTGATGCATTGTTTATCTCAATGCCAATGGTTCAAAAAATTACGAGGAAATATAAATTTAACTTTATCATTTATACAAAAAAAACTAAAAAAACTGTGTTGTTGTCTTTTGTGATTGCACCTCGAAGTCTATATCATAAAGATCTGGATTAATAATTATTATGAAATGGAATGATGTCATTTCTTGTCCGTAGAGAATAAACCAGGATAAGCTCCTAGAGCTACTATTTTTGTCGGTGGTAAGCTCCTTGCAATATCGCATATCGGCTGTCTGTAGCTTAAAAGCGTAAGAGGTTAACTCATACTTCTGTAAAGTCCTTGTTGTGATAAATGATATCAATGAAGCACAATCTTAAATGTTCCTGTTTTGAACCGTATTGTAGTCTATTCCGACTGCAATCCACTTTTCTTTTTCAAAAGGCGTAAGCTGTGTGCTTAATACTGAGCTGCAGCGAGATAAGTACGATAAAAGAAAACTCAATCCTTACTGTAATCAAATACAATAACTTGATGTTTTTGTTCTCACTGACATAACTGCAAGTTTATATTTGAAAAAAATTATAAATTATCCTCTAGAAAAGATACTGTCTTAACTGATAACAGCAACAATATTCCTGAAAGAAAGAAAAACAAATTAAACGGTTTAATGATGGCGTTTGATTCTTTGCTGTAAATAATAATACACAAACATATTGTGTTTATCATGTAACACGTGTTGTCCATATATACGATGTGTACGTTTTTACGCAACTGTTGTTGGCAAAGTAAGGACATGACGAATATTTCCTTTTTGCGTGGACCCGTGGTTCACATCACATTGATGGAATATCGTATATGAAAACGTCATAGTCTTAAAATTGCAATCAATTATGAATTGTTTATTGAGACTGGACCGTGTGGCTATGAGGTTCTTGGCTAAGTGATAGAAAACACTTGAACTGCGCCCACACGAAGACATGTTTGTATCCAAAGGTTTACGTGACGTGATTGGTATAGTTTTCCCTTTTCTATTTCTAAGCAGAGTGCCTTCTCAGTTGGTGACTTTGTAAAACTTCAAATTCTTTAAGTTCCCCCAGAATACAAAAACGATTTTGACAGACACTAAAAAAAGGATCAACTTAGTTTTAGAGTAAGATTTTCCTTCAAACGAAAGACTCTCAAGCTCTATAAATAGTATTGTTATATAGCTAGTCCATTTTTGACTCGAATGCGCGCTCTCATTGGCTAAATCGAGGTCACATGGATGAGTTCAAATCAAATGTTACCCGGCTGGTCAACATCTCGTAAATTGTTGACCAACCGGTTAACATTGCTGTCGCGCGTCACGTTTGAGAGCGGGAAAGATAACAATTGTAGTTTATTTTTGTTTATGCTACATAGCAAAACACTTAATAACTGCTCCCTCGGGAAACATCTGTTTTGTTTCCCTCGAATCTTGATGTTTCCCTCGCCTTTGTCTCGGGAAGCATTGTAATTCTCGAGAATCAAAACGGATGTTTCCCTCGTGAGCAGTCATTAGGTGTATCATGTGAACCGCTGTCCGAATCCGTCCCAGCGGTTACCACCACAGGTTCTTCCCAGTTTGCTTATACTATCATTTGGTGTAAAGTACTATTGTAACTATTTGATTTTTGTAGCACTGACTAGGAAAAAAGGTATTATCAAAACTTTTAAAACTAATGTCTACCATACCAGTACCAGTAGTGCTAGAGGGTAAAATGGTTACAATGAGGAAAGGACTGGAACTGGGTAATTGGACATGACTTTGTACTGCATGGAGGACGACTGCATGGTTGCGTTAGGATGGAGACCAGAGCTGAGTTGTTTAAAGACTGGTTAACTTTATCCCTGGGTTAAGGCAAAATTCAGTCAGCAATTTCTTGTCTAACGAAAGATTTATAATTCTTATAAAATCCTGTTTAGATATTTCAGGGAAAAGATTTGTCAATCCAAAATTACAACTAAAATCAGCCTCTTTGAGTTTAGAAAAGATAACATAGGCTAAAAATTTAACCCTGGGTTAGAGTTAATCAGCTTTTGAACAACTGGGCCCGAGGGGTAAAAGATCAGTATCTAGGAAGACCCAAAACAGACATGGAGGGGGATGGTGGAGAAAAAGAGGCAACAGGCGGTATGGAGAGAATGGGTAAGTACTAGAGTGATGGCCAGGACAGATGGGAAGGGCTATGGCCTTATGCGACTTCCGGCGCAGTAAAAAATAATGAAAAAGGAGGAAAAAACTTTAAGGTTTTAGGGACCTGACTTTAGTGCTTTATTTGGCGGGGTTGCGTTGACCCCCAGCTGTGCCTTCACTCTTCTCAGCCAGGCTAATTTTGTTCTTAAAGTTTTCATGTTGAACATACACCTGAATTAGCCGTCAAAACAGAAAACAACGCTTCAGTACTTTCACGGTAAGGTTTAACAAACGAAATGGTTTTCTCTGTTTCTTTTTCACAGAATGCCATTCGACATACACTTTCTTTGAGGAAACGATTCGTCCGGGTGCCTCGTACGACAGGTTCAAGCAACTGGTACGGATCGTGGTGGACTGTGAGTGATGCCTATTTAGCAGAGAAAGGGAAATTTCAAAGTTTTGCTTCTCACTATAAATAGTATAAAGCTGTTACAACGAGCAGAGAGATGCTCTTTACCATTGCTAAATGTCCGAGTCACTGGTTATGTTATTGTAAACTGTCGGTTTTGGTTTGACAAGCTTTGCCGGTAGATGTTTATAGACCGAATATGAATGAAAGTAGCTCTTGTAGTCTTAACAAAGCTCCAAAACAACTTTTTTAACGCGGAAATATAGAAAGGGTACTATGCTTTGTGATAATGTAAACTGGGCGTTTGAGAAGATAGAAAAAATTGAAGTGGGATAAGCTATTGTATATAAGCCTTGCCTTGCCGTACTTTATTTTTTCTTGTATTCAACAATATTCGACAAGTGTTTATCTAGATATAGTTTTTTATGGTTTATATCTCCATGCAGTGGACAAAGAAATGTTAAAATTGATATGCGGTTATAAATTCAGAATGCCAAACCACCCCTTGTTCAAACTCATACATAATCATGAGAGGGAAAATTCCAATTTTGAAGGTTTCAAGAATCTTACTTAAGCAGTAAGACATAATTCAAGACCATTTACCCCAGGGATCTTTCTAGTGTCACTTAAGCAATTCCATTCCTGTGAGGATGAATGGTACTCAAGAAAAGTGTGATGGGGAAGTGAAAGAACTGCTTGGTTAAAATGATTTGCTTGTCAATGAAATCCAATCAGATTCATTTAGTTCCATTTTAATCTCAGTGTTCTTATGAATAAAACTAGAATTAAAATAAAAGATAAAGCTTCTTGTTTAACTAAGAATGCCACCTTTTAATCTACAGTTTTTCTTAATCACACGCCAAGACACATTGTCTTTTTGCCATTTTCTTGCTACTTTCTGCTCCCTGGTGAACACAGTTTGTAGCGACAGTTCTTCCTTGAGGGATGGATGGGTTCGATTCCCGACTGAACCTTCGCTGAGGGTTTTCAAATAACTCAGAAGCTTATACCGTATTTACTCTAAAAATTGTAAATGGTTAAAATACCTCCCTCTTGATATATTCTACTCGAGCCTCTAGACAATATTGAGGGACTTGAAAAGACCACAAAAGTTGTCAAAAGAGTTGGATGATCCCAGTGCATGTCGTGCAACTGAAAACTTTGACTAAACGTAATGTAAGGTTCTAAAACTTCAACATATCAATTGTAAACAGGTGCTGAAAAATGCTGATTGAGAACATCTCCATAGTATTTAATAATTGTTCCCCGAGCCAGAATGGGCTGTGAGTCAATATCCCATGAGGCTGAAGGCCGAAAGGACTATTGACTCGGAGACCATGAGGGCAAGAGGAATAATTCTTTTAGTAAAATCTAAGTAGGTGGTCAAGGTGAAAATAATTCAAAGTAGGCGTTTTTCGCTACTAGTTGGCTATTATACTTATAGCCTACTATGATCTCAGCCAATCAGATTGCAGCATTGATATTTAGCAAACTAGTTGGATTTTACTAATAAGAACATTATTAACCGAGCGCGAGGTCTGTAGGTAAAAATATCAGACCAAGGTCTTGACAGTACGGACCTAGCACGTGCACAGTTAGGTTCGTACAAAAAAGACCGAGGTCTGATATTTTTCCATACAGACAGAACAAGCGAAATTATGAAATCGTTTATTATATGACCAGAAGTTTGTAGGTTATTTGTTTTTTATTTTCTTGTCAATTTTGAAAAATTTGCTATGATAATATTCTTCATCCGTATTTGTTTCTTTTAAGAAAAATTTCAAAGAGAAATTCAAGCTGAAAGTTTTCTTTGGGGAAAATGTTTTCCCTTCTCTGAAAAAGGCTTGCAAGTTTTGCCCGTATCATGCTGTTCAAATCTGAGTCTCGCACCAGTACATCCGGGATATCGGTCCTAATGCACACATATACGGCCCGTGGTCCGAATACGCATTTTGACGGACCGCACATCGACCAATTAGAATACAGGAAGTTACAAGGTCATATATAATAACGTATTTTATTTTACGATAGGTACGCAAAACCTCAAAATAACCCCAATAGACAACGACGAATATCAAGCGGTGTTCGATTCTTTGGGACCGGTTTGTGACCAGCTTTTACATAGCAAAAAACTGACAAACACAGTTTGCTGGTTATTGGTTTTCACTATTTTGCAGAAAAAGTAAACTTGGAAAATATGTCTGATGTTATTCACTCTTGTTCCTTATGATAATGATAAAGAAGAAGAAAATGTACCTAATTTGGACATGTTACCAGGTATGTGATGTTAGAGTGCGACTGTTCAAGGTAAGAAATTTATAGCAATGCGAAATTTTAGAAAATCAACAATTTCATTGGCGATAATATCAACAAAGGCACAAAAAAAAAGCGAAGTCCGATAGATCTAGCTGTATGGCAGAAATGATTAAAACCGGAACCAAATATCCATGAGAAAAATTGTTTTCGCTTCCACCCCCTTAGTGCAACAGATTTGGCACAAATCCTAAGCAAGCAAGTTGGCTCTCGTTGGGTGTTGAGTGCTTCCTCTGACAGCGGAAGGCAAGCTCCGAACCGCTTGAAAATCATGTCAGCCGCGACGAAGAAAGGATGGGACGGTATAGTTCCACCACTGCACCTTTGTTTTTGGAGAGAACCGTGCTCCACTCAAACCACAAGTTCCAGTTGTAAAACATTGATCATATGAGCGACAAAGAAGATTTATTTTAGTAAAATTCATGTGACATTTCGCATTCATTTAACGTCGGCCTATGTCATTCAGTCCTTTAGTTTTGATAGTCATTTATCAAAATTCCCGTTTTTTGGCTGAAACCTCTGGTATAACTCTAGCGTGAGTTTTGCACAACCATTTCATTTTGTGGTTTTCGCAAAAAGACAACTGAGAAACTGAAATAAGTCGAGCTCGGGGAAGAAAAAATTCAATTGACACTTCTGGAAATTGTTCTGCCCTCGTTGTTTACTTTATTGCTTTTTGCGGTTCTACTTACGGATTCTTTAGACATATGGTTTTTTTTCAGAGTTAAAAAGCTCTCAAAACATAAATCTAATCTGTCACGTGCGCGGCCATGTCGATCTAGTTGTGATCTTTTCTCGAATTTAAACTTTTTCAAAAAGTTGGATAACAAATCACTTATTAGACAGTTTAGTGGTTATTTACTGTACTGTATTGCATTGCACTGCCTTGCATTGTATTGTATGTTGTATGATATGGTACGGTTGTGTAGGGTATGGTATGGTAGTGCGGTGCGGTGCGGTGATTGCATTGCATTACGTTATGCATCAATATCATAATATGATATCGGTTATTAGTAAAATCATTATCAATGCTGGGATCTGATTGGCTGAGCTACTAGTAGACTAAAAGTAATAGCCTACTAGTAGCGAAAAACTCCGGAAAGTCAAAACAATGTCGGCTGATTCGTATTTTCACGGCAAAATGAATAAAAATTATTTTCACCTTGACCAAATAGTTGGATTTTACTTAAACAATTATTCCTCTGGCCCTCATGGTCCATTCGGATTTCGGACTCATGTGCTATTGCCTCATAACCCATTCGGGCACGAGAAATAATTGTTACAAAAGAGGTGACACAATTTTCTAGATTTTTATCTTTATTTTTGTTTTCTCCTTACTTACATTTTAATCCGTACCTGCGCCAACAGTTGAGACACGTTTTCATGCTTCAATTCAAACAAAATGGAGAGCTTAAAAAGCCCCTCTGTACTTTTCAATACATCATTCTTAAAACTAATCACAAAATTGAAAAAGAAAACCTAAGGTATTCTTGCTTTGAGAAAAGTTCATTCAGTGGGGTCAAAGTTAACTTACAGTGAAGCTGAAAATGTTTACAAAATTATCTCCCGAAATTACGGGCTTCTTACAGCTTCAAAAAATAACTCGTGGTGAATCAAATTTATTGCCTAAAGCATTAAGGGATCTTAATCAATTTGGACCACAGTTATGGACTGATTTAATAAACGGAACAGACTTCTCGTTCGGATAGTTCCTCAAGTATCGGTTGATGGCTGGTGTGATCATGAGGTGAGCGCCGCTTTTTTGTAAAATTGACAAGTATCCTGTTTTGTAGCCTAATATAAAAATTTCCAGCAAAATTTTTCAGGTTCGGCTTTTTTTTATGTCGTCAATGTTCGCTTTCAATTCGCTTTGTTGCAAAAACGAGTCTCAAAAGAGTTAGAAAGTGAAAAAATAAATGTCTTACTTTTATAAACAAACACTTAAAACAACTTGCATTGGTTTGAAAATAAATTTCATTCATCTTCATCTATTTCTAAAAATATTGATACAAATTCCTTCAAAGCTATTGTGTTTTGGTGAACTTAAATAAAAACTTGATCCGGCTTTCTTTTTGTTTTGTGGAACTACATTGTTTTGAATTTGCAGGATTTTAGCCTCAGAAAGTGTTGTCAATCGCGAGTTGACACCTGCCATTTTGTCACTGAATGCCATTCAAATCTCGCAGAAATTATCCACTTTAATACCGTGAGAGCCCGAGATAGCGAACCAATCAGAACGCGTATATCGCCAAGGTCACTGAGTCTGTAAACATTGATTTGCTATGTTATGATATTGGATTGTTTTGTGATGTGTTCTGTCAGTGTTAGGTTGTGTTCTGCTGTTAGTATGTTGTGGTGTTTTTTGTGCTGTGTTGTATAGGCGAACTTTTGCTGACGTCATTGTTTCCATTCTGTTTCAATAGCATAAAAATTTAGTCAGAGAAAAAACAAAGATAAACAACAACTGACTTTAAAACTTAAGAAAGTAAGTCAAGTGAAATGAGTAACCGGGCTTTCGGTTCTATGTGTGTAGCTTCAAATAAAAAGTCGCTGCTCAAAAAAACGCACAGCAGCTGGGTGACAAGAACGATAATGAGCCATACATTCTTTTTCCAATTTTTAAAAGACATCGTGGAAAGAATATTGAGCATATCAATGTCATATTTTTAGAGAAAGTTTGTTTTGCAGAACCATTTCATTATTCAGGAGCTTTGTTTTTGTAGCTGAAATAAAAGAAGAAAATGTAAACAAAGATTTGTCTATTGACCTGTGACCTATGACTCGCTCATATCACTGACTGGCTCCTAAGAAAAACGCTTACTGACATAGAGCACTAATTTTTTTGGGAAAGCAGAAAAGATTGCACACAGCAGAATGCAAACAGGAATTCATTCCATAAGCCATTTCCGAATTACGCTTCAATGTTCTTTAATCCATCAAGTCGAAGCCAAGTGCTAAGAAATACAGTAAATATATCAGAAGTTGGCACTTGGCCCCTGCTTGAAGGCTTTGTTTGTAAGCAATAAAGCGTAAACGGAAATGGTCTATTCTTTGACTGGATGAAAATCAACTAAATGAAAACAAATTTTATACTAGACATTTATATCGAAAGATATTTCCAGGTTTTACCAAGAAAGTCACTTTATTTTTTCAGTCTACGAAAGAACAAAATACTTTCATTCTTGTTTATTTTATTTGGCAGCTATCCCTTCACAGAATTTAGTTAATTCCTTCCGACTGCTTGCTCGTAATGGTTCTATTTCACTAGAGCTTCCTGCGTTGTTGTGCGCGAAGCCTGAAAACTAGGAAATACAATATCATTCTCGGGTGAGGTACTCAGTTCACTAGAAAGTATTGCCTGTTTCGTTAGGTATTGCTCGCTAACTGTCCACCATGAACTGTACCAGCTGGTTGACCCACCCTCCGTCTTGGGAACTCGAATGAATCGCTTCCGAAGAGACAACGTGTGGCGAATAGCATTCTGAAAAATATGTTACAAAGGTTTTTTTTATTGTTTTTGTGTGTTTTATTTATGAATATTCTGTAGATTGCAACACAGGGAGAAAGAGCGATAGGATGCGGTATCCCTTATAAAGGTTGCAACTTCTATGGTCAACATTAGGCATTGGGGAAAAAGGTATAATTTAACATCAGCAGAAAACTAATATATATAAAGTAACGTTGCATAAAATGTATAATTGACAAAAGAGATATTGATTACATATGCGACGCGTAAACATTATTTGAATTTCATTATGCAAATCCCTAAAAACTATTGTGTAACTTTTTTTATTCTGGCTGTTTAGTTTTTGTTTGACACAGACAAAAGCTCTTGACCTGGTCAAACACGACCTGCGAGAGCTACCCGTGTCTTTTAAATTCAGAACGGCAAAAGTTTATTGTGCTGCCAGAAAAACCTGAGACAGTGGAATCATGATTACTCACAAAAGATAATACTTGCTTAAAACGGAACACTGACAGAGGGAGGGGGTAAAGGGCGCACTGTCGGCTTCCATTGATACCAATTATAGAAACTGACGGAACTGAAGAAAGTTGAATAAACGTTACCTCTACGTTTTTACCTTTAAATTACAAGCTACTAGCGAGCGTTAACACGATTCGATTCCGAAATCTTGTTAGCAGGCAATCCCAAAATCTCTGGCATATGAGACTAAAATCGTTTCACATTTCATCAAGATTCTCGCAATAAACTGGTAAAACAGCTTAATCAAGTTGTTTTGGTGATGCATCTTGATCTTTTCTCTTTAAATTTATCATATAATTTTGATATTTAATTACATTTTTATATGAAAATTAAGAATCAACTAATGGTGATATGAATGCTTTTGGAAAATAGTAAATTAAATATATTAAAACCACGAATTCGTTCGGGTAAAAAATGCAATAGGCTTGCGCAAGTACTGCTTAGTTTTTTGATCAAAAATAATTTTAGACAAATTTTGAGTAGATCCCTTTTTTAACGTCTTGCAGCGTAAAAACGGTTAAACGAAGCCATTGTTTAACGGTTATTCCTTGAAGGAAAAAGTTGTGTCCAATTGCATATGCAGCACTCAAATAATCAAAAAATGATTTGTAATATTTGTAAGTATCTCAAGCAAAGTTAGATGAAAAAGGTTGGGGAAATTTTTATTAAATGTCTGCTGCACCGTCAGTTCATAGAGATGGTATCAAATGCTATGAAGAGGAGCTAGTAGCAGGTTTTCAAAAAAATCAGTGTCATCTCAAAGGTATGGCGAAAAAGAATATGGGATAAAAACATGATGTAAAATGAAGGAGAATAAAAAGTAGAAAAAGTAGTTAGAAGTCGAATTGTAGAGAAAACTCCTCAACTGCCAAACTATAATATCAAAAACAGCAAAAGAATGTTTTTTAAATGGTTTGTTATTGGAATTTCAAAATCTTTATATAAAACTCAATTTTTTACCTTCCATCCTTCTGATGTTTTACATTCTTTCCTTTCTCCGAAATAAGGTACGTGATCTGAAATCCACTCATAGATAGAAGCCAGGGTCATTCTGCGCTCTGAGGTGGATAAGATTGCCTTTGTAATAAGTTCAGTGTAGGTCGGACCTCCCCAAGCATTTTGGTGCCGTGAATAACGCCTGCTACGGCTGGCCGTTCTGGTAAATGCAGATGGTTGGCCATTTAGCAATAGTTTTCGCTCGCTGTTTACACCTGGACTCTCAATGGAGCTCCAAGGAGATTGAACAGGAAAAGCTAAAGATCTCTTGTAGGACCCTTCGTTACAATGGAATGGTATATCTATCCTTTTTGCACAAAATGTACGGGGATAGATCGGTGAATCAAGAAGCGTTTTGGAAGGAGGAAAAATGGTTGGATATCTATCATGATGGCAGAGCTGAGATGGGGATAATCCACTTCTAAACTGTGTTTTGAGCGAGCGACTTCCTGGGAACAGGTGCCTTGAATCATGATGAAATCTAAACAACACTGCACCTTGGTCTCTCTCTTCCGCGCGCACATTATCAACCACAAAGGGTTTGAATGCGTCAGGAAAGTGAATTTTAGTGCGCAGATGGTCTGACGTGTAACTCTGGTAGGCCACTTGGGCTGGGAACCGCAGCGAGTAAGGCACACGAAAGCTACAGCAAGTGCAATCCATCGCGGACTTTGATGGCACAGGAAATCCGGCTAACATTTACCACTCTGGTTTATATATTGGTTGTTGCTGGGCAATTTGATCTCGACTTGCTTTCCTGACGTAGTCTTTGAATTACAAAGACGTCATCAAACCGAATAACTGACATAGCTTTGCTAGCTGAATGGAAGGGGGAAAGGTATACTAAGATAAACTTGTGAAACGTGGAGATTACTTACAAGGCGCGTTTTGTAAAAGGTGAAAAATGAAGTGCAGATGATACTCACCTGCCAGTCTATACAGCTCTGAATCGCCTGGCTCGTAGTAAACCTGCATCCTATCAAAGACTAGTATCTGCTCTTATAAGATCCAATTGCAGCTTAGCTCAATAGCTAAAAGTTTATCAATATTATACTAGATCATTTCTTGAGTGCTTAATTTCAGCTAAAATATCTTAACAGTATGATCGTGCTGCGTCACAGGAAGCAAATTATGCTTGTTAATCTTTGGAAAACTACTAAAAACTTATGCTCTATTTGGAGAACATAATTATCGTATTTTTAGTCAAACTCTAACTCAGCAGAGTGAAAATCAAAATTTTGCACATTCTATTTTAAGCGTCCGCTTATACTCGTTCTATTATCATTGCTGGAAAACCTTGAATCAAAGAACTCCTGTCACTGGCCATAAAATGTCTTGACTCTAGTTAATAAGTTCTGCTACTAACCACTTACATAATATTTGCATCATGTCCTAAACAGTGATATCAAGTTTGAACTGCATAGCATTTTCAATATTAAAACGACCCGATGTTCTAACGAGACTATTCTCAGTGTAGGTAACGATTTGGTTTATCTTATTACATTTTGTTTATGCCCTCAATAAATGAGTCATCTCCTGTGACAATATACAAAACTCTTGTGTTTACCAAGCTTGACAACACGGTACTCTCTCACAGTTCTTCAATATGTAATTATTTTTTGGATCTCAAATCACGATTTTTTCTTAATACAGAGTTTGAACAATGTTCGAAGCAAGTTCTTCTTAATGTATTCTTTTTGCAGCTCCCCAAATTGAAAGAAAACAACACTTCCAAAAAGGTTATATACTCACATACTTGAATGAAAACGCAAAGCAAACATTAGCAATGCTTATAATAATTTAAACTGACCGAGATATTTGGAAAACCGTAGAATTAATGTATATTTTCTTTAGTTGTAAGACTAAGATTTCATGTTTAAAGTTGAGCAGTAAATTGGAGGAAACCGTATTTCCGCAATTTGCGATAGTGAGACAAAAGCTACAGACACCTTGACGGTAAAAAATTTTCATCTGTCTTCCAGAGTTAGCCAGAGTTCCGCAGTTATGGATCGTGTAACCTTCAGTGTTCATAACTCAGTGGCTGCCGTTGCACCTATAATTTTAGCTTCAAAATAGGAATAGAAAGCAACTTCTTGTGTTCTTTATGGTTTAGCTCAAACTTGTACAGCACGGACAACAATAGAAAAAAGAAAGCACTCAATTTTGATTTAATTTTATTTATCCTTTATTCAAGTCCTCTTTTGTCGTATTGATTTCATATTGTTTGAGTACGTTATGTGCCGCTTTTGTAAACTAAACTAAATTAACCTAATAATTCTTAATTTAATTATTTGTTGTTTGTTTTCCTTTTACAAGTTTTACGAAACACAAAAGTATTTCTGTTGATTCGACGTTTTGTCGCCAACGCTGTCGTCAGCTTCACCAGCAAAATAACGATAATGTTTATAAAGTATCCTGTTGGACTTTAGCAAATTGAAAGGCGGTGCAGCTAATTCACATTTAAAACACTTCAAATCTTACCTGAGGGAAAAAATTTTCTTCTCGAAATACTTAACTGCTCTTGCAGCAGTCATTTTACGGCGCCAGTTTTCACTGCCCCGGGACTACTGTTAGGATAAGACAGTTCTACCTGTACATGCAAGAAACGAGTTTAATAATGGTACATAAAATGAGAAAAAAGTGAACAACTTTTCATTAGCAAAAATGATAAAGAACTATATAGAATTGCGAAACTGAAAGTGAAAGAGGACCAGCCCCAGTTGAGTGTTTGACCTTGAAGTATAACAGCCAAGTTTATTATGTTAGTTTGAAAGTAGTTTTGTTACAGCCAAGGTAAGTGCATGGGCGTGCAATATATATCAGTAACAAGGGAGCACACAATCTGAACTGTGAGTACGGATCAGTTCGCAAAGTAAATTTTAGATATTTTTTTCCCACAGTTGTTTTGGTTTTTTTGCACTTTTACCATGGATATAAAACGTTAAGACATCTAATTTTCTTAAAGAAAGGTCATTAGGTCAATATAGATTCATTTCCGTTGCCGACAAAACTTTCAATTGACCTTTTCTCGTTGCTTCTATTTATGGATTCAATGAAAGACAAGTGGTCACATTGCTGGGTTGGACATTGCAGTCTTTGCATTTTATAGTCAAACCTTTATTTTTTGCTGTTCTTTTGAGGTTTTCGTTCTTGTTGCTTAGGCACACTTCAGGAGTCGTACGGGATGTAATTCTAACCACAAAGCCTTTTGTCCCAGTTTATTAGCATAAAATTGGGCTCAGGTGAATTGTTCGATATTTGATTACGATGAGCCTCTTTTAAGAATAAAACTAAGAGATAAATTTATATCCACCTCTTTTGAAATATGTTCGTAATCCTATAGTTAATAGGAGATGAAAACAAAAGTAAAACAGACTAGAACAAAACAGAAAGAAGACTCATTTCTCTACTTAAAGGAGGCAAGAGCCTTGAACTCGGGCTTGAACTACTTTTTTATTTGCCACGTGTGGTATATCATGATCTATTAACTGACCTCATATCGATGCCTTTGTTCTTAATGCCAATTACAGTTTATCTTTATTTTTTTTTGGCTTTTAGCGCAGTGAATGAAGATCCTTATAATACATCTGTAGTGGGAGACCGTTTTCTTTTTCCAATGCTTATTTCTATTTCAATTTAAGCCGCTTATACTCATAGAAATAAGAACAAATTAAGAACAAATTGAGGCTGCAGCCAAAAAATGAAGAACAACGAACCTCGGCAAAACTTAGTGGTTCTTATAAACAAAGTGCGTAATTCAATAGTAGTTTTATCATGAAACTTATCTATGGTTACAAATACAATTGCACTAGAACTTAGAGTAAAATTAGCTGGTTTTTCACAGGATTAACGGTAATATAATAATTCCAGATAGCTCTAAAGTCTTTAAATTATTTCGCAACATTAATCTTCAAACATTTTAAAATTTGAGCTGAGAAAATATTATTTTAACTCGTGGGAAGAGAAAGACAGTGAGGACCACTATTAAAATTTTTTTTTTCTAAGTTTGAATAAAAAAATTGTAACACTCAAAGTTGATGAGAACATTGATAAGAATAGCTTCTTAGAAATAGAAATAACTAGGATATAAATATAAAATTGTAGCAAGTCCAACGACCAAACATGCCAAAATGGTCACGTGGTTCGTCGTGTCTGACGCCTTTCAAGTGTGATCGTATTGTAAATGATGCTGAAAGGGTAAAACAAAAACGAAGAGCAAGTTTTGTGTGGCAAGAATGTCAGTAAAAAGGAATTCTGCAATTAGAGTTCACAAACGCATTCTTTGGCCCAAAGGCCATCGCTTGGAATGCAATGGCCCAAGTTGATTCATGGTGTGTTTGTGTCATGAAGGTTCAACATCAAAAAGTATATACTGCTGAAACTTTATACAAACCGGGTACAAATTGGAATAAAAAACAAACTGTTGTTAAAATTGCAAAGCCTACAAACATGTCATCAAAACGTACCTTGTAAGAAAGCTCCATATGCTTCAACACAGTGACCGCTGGGCTAAATTATAGTAAATTTAATTGTGAAGTTAATTGTTGGACGAGGTTGAGCAAAATATCGTGATTTATCAGTGGCGAGCAGAGACAAATGTCAAATCACAATATTTTGCGATTACAAAGTCCAATAATTGTTTTATCATTCCATTACTGAATTTACTTTTTTTCCCTTTTATGGTTTGGAAGCGAGAAGCGGTAAGGTGTGACACGAGTCAACTTGCAACGATGATTTTTCGCGCAACACCGTGTACGTCGTGGAAAATCGTTCCCCGCCCACTGCGCAACAATGGGCTCGCGCAACATGTTACGAGTTTTTGAATTAGTTTCAAAAACTCGCAACACAGCACGCAACATTGTGTGGAAAATTGTCGCAAGTTGACTCGTGTAACACGGCCTTAAGTGCGCACTGCTCCGTATATTACAGTCGGTATTCTTCACTTATCAACGACAGAAGTTATTTTATAAACTTCAAGGTTGAAACACAGGCAGCCCAAGCTATTATGGTGAATATATGATGATATGCAAATGCATGTAGGCTGTTATTTATAAGACTTTAGTATGGAGTGATTGATAATCGTATTGAAATTACCATAATTCGTTGATTTAAGAGTAATAAATTTCCCAAATCTTATTCTTGCGTTTTATTTATTATTTCTGCAAGTTTTCACGCTTTTCTGCCGCTGCTTTGATTTGCATTTTGCAACGGAAGTTTCACCTTCCTAAAAGAAGTAAAGGCTGGTGACTCGACATGTTCCGCCAAATTCTGGAAAATTTTTCGTAGTGAGGCGTACTTAATTATGCATGCAAACTAATCAGTTATTTATTGAGGCCAATGAAGAATTCCCTCGAGTAACACATGTCTTTTCTTTTTTTCACTCTTCGCGTCCTATCTCGCTCAGCGGAGGATCCGCCACTCTCTCTGTACCTCTGACCCAGACCCTCTCACTCTTCTGCATCTATCCCAGTCCCTACTTATTTTTTTCTTACCCGCCTTTGATACGATCCCTCGTCGAAGAGACACTCCATACATACTCAAAGCCTATACCCTACCCACTAGGCTAGCAAGCTAGCTGTTAAAGGCACTGCAGCAAAAAGTAGCAAGGTGCATGTGAAAAAGTTGGATGTTGAATGTCAACTGAATGTTGGAGGTCAAATTTGAAAAATACAATGTTCAGCGAACAGATACTTGAAAGTCAAACAGCATAATTTGTCATAAATAAAATTGAAAACCTTGAATTTTGACCTCAATTGTACGCCATAGTATGTGTTAGCAGACTCAGTTGGATATGTATACGATATAGATCTACGGTGGCCCAGAAGTGCACGGCAAAACATAAATTTAAGTTTTGCGTGCACTTCTGGGCCACCGTATAGATCTGTAGCGGTTGATATTGTTTCAACAGGAATTTAGTTACAACATGCTTGCAGATTAAACCATGTCGTTAGTTGACATAAATCTCGAATCCGTCTGCATTTAAGAACCATAGCTGCTCCACTCCCTTCGTTCGCTGCGCACCAAAAAAAACTGAATAGTTGCTATAATCACATCTACCTAGGCACTGATTATACACATTTTTTTGATTAGATTGTCTTGTAACAAACTTTATGTCACATTTTTATCTTTCCCACAAACACAGTTGAAAAAATTGGTTGTATGTGCCTGAGCGGGACTCGAAACCACGTCTCACTGTATACCAGTCAGGCGTGTTAACCACTATTATCAAGGAAAGGGAGATTCCTGACGTGATAAGGATGAGCGGCGTGATATATAAAATGCCATTATTCTTATAATAAATCTTCAAGCTGAACTATGAAATGTCGTTAATGTCATAATAAATGTTGATAGGTTACCAAAAAAAATTAGTAATGCAGAAAACAAATCACGCGCAATAACAAAAACTTAAAACGAACGATGATCAGGAATATATTAAATGGTGAACTGACGACCGTCGAACCGACCTCGTCGCCAAAATTTTCACGTCAAAATGATAATGTTTTCTCAAATTCATCAATTATTCATGTGACTTCAGATTAATCAGGGAGCCAGATTTGGTCAGTGGATTGGCGTTGACGGACCCCCTCAAACACTCGTTTGAGTATTTGAACCAATTTTAAACTCTAGGGATGAACTGTTGTTCTTAATTATAATCAACATTATTTCATAAGGACAATATCACATTCGAAATTTTATTAATTCCACTCATACATCATCGAAATTACAACTCATTATAGAGACACACAATGTTCATTACTGACTTAGCTGAATTTGTTTCTTATAATGCCATCTTCCAGAATTTTTTCTCGTCCCTCGGTGCTCTCGCAAATTGTTTCTCCACATTTGAAGTCCTTCACGTACGCCATTTTTCGTCTCGTTATAGTAATACTTTTGCCCAGCCTCAGGTACGATTTGGCCTCACGAAATCGAGCTTATGACCCGGGCTCTGTCACGCGTCCAATGTAAACTTTTTGTCGCAATCCTTGGCTAAAAAATGCTTTTAACAATTTACTTTGACCAATTCTTTCTTGCAACAATAAAATAACAAAGCTTGGCAAAACTCCTTTAATTCGCTGTATTGTATTAGTCAATGAAGTGCGCATTCCCGCTCGCACGCACATCAAATTCGATATTAAATTAGTTTTTTGCCCTTAATTTCAGTGCGAAATTCCTTTCTTTGTTCTCATAAGGATGCAAGAGCAATAAAATCAAGTGTGAATGTAATTTGACGCAGACGCAGATGCAGACGCAAGAAAAAGGAAAATTTCCT
>JAOBYJ020222726.1:0-16459 GCA_025403565.2 Palythoa heliodiscus | reverse complement strand
TAGATCACAGAATGACGTCAAACTGTGGTAAGAACATCAGTGACACACTTGGCTGATGCCTTGTGTGCCACTTTTTTGTTCTTACCACAGTTTGACATCATTCTATGATCTATTACTGAACAGACGGATGCTAACATGGAATCTATTTGTTAAATAGATAGCGTCTGCGGGATGATGCCCGCATTTAAACAAACAATACAATATGGCGTCTTCCCAGTTTTTGGAAATGTTTATTAAGACAATTTGTAGCTTTTAATTGACAAACCAACTCAAGGTAAAACAAAGGCAGCAACAAATATGGTGTAAAAATTTTCAAAGGTAAGAAAAAAATCAATTTGAAGTATTAATTTAACAAGTTTCACTCGACAAACAGTCGACCCTGTAAAAATTGAATATCGTCAACATTCATCCATTTGAATTTGAAAGAATTAAAATATTACTTGCCAAAAAGAGTATCGTTTGTTTCTTTCTTCTTCAGAGATTTCTACTAAAACAATTAGAATACTCGCTCCTAATTTCTATTGCCAATAGATAGAATAACTCAGACTTCGCCCTCGTCATTCTATCAGGCGATAGAAATTGCGAGCTCGTATTCTAATCGTTAAATATACAGTTATTTAACACCAGAGCCCAGTTGTTCAAAAACCAATTAGTGCTGACCCAGGTTTGAATTGTAAAAAAAACATGTTTAGAAATTTAAAAAAAACATGTTCTTGTTTCTATACTGTCTGATATCAACAAAGTTGTGAGCTGCAATTTAGGGTAAAACAAGGTGCTTTAAAAAACTTACACTTGGTTCCCTGCTTTTTAAACAATCATGGAATTTACCTTGAGCTGCATAAAAATAGTATTTTGTATGAGAAGGGTCTTCTGAAAGCATGAGCGAACTATCACATCTTTAATGAACCGATGGTGCATTTTAATGGTTTCTCCTTCAAGCCAAGTTTTCCGCTGAATGTAAATTAAACTTTGACTGGATCAATTACTGTTATATGGATTGTGATAAGAATGAACTGCTTAGTTGTTTTAAAATGAAAAATTACCCAAGTCTTGTTGTGTATTTGTAAACTGTTCTTACTAGTGCTGCACAAAGAAAACCACATGTCTGCAAACTCCATCACAAAATGATACATAAATTTTGGCTGTCCGAACTTTTTGCACCGAGTCAAAGCACATCATTGGTAACTCACATGGCCAGTCCCAAGCCTGGATTGTAAAGGAGGAGGGTTGGGCGAAGGGTTAGCACCCCCTCCCGGTAAAAAATAACCATGCTACAAAATGCCAACAAGAGACACAACAGAAAAATCAGCCCTGGAAGAAGATAGACCTTCAGCTGGAGGATCAATGACACAGAGTGGTAAAAGCCAGAGTCATCTAGAAGACACTCAGCCAACTACTATCACCACTGGGACATGGAATGTGAGGACCATGTATGAGACAGGGAAAACAGCACAGGTGGCTGTAGAGATGAGGAACTATGACTTCAACATCCTTGGGAGTTGTGAGTCACGATGGAGAGGCAGCGGCAAAATGAGACTTGCCTTGGGAGAAACACTGCTGATTATAGGCCATGAGGAAAAGGATGTACCACATACCCAAGGAGTGGCATTGATGCTTTCCAAAACAGCAGAGAGCGCCCTCATTAAGTGGGAAGCTCACAGACCACGCATCATGACAGCATCGTTCAGGACCAAGAAGAGGATATCTAACATGAACATCACCCAGTGTTATGCTCCCACCAATGATAGCAATAATTAATGGAGCAGACAAAGATGACTTATGGAGCAGACAAAGATGACTTCCACAGCAGACTCCAGACCATCATAGAGAATTGCCCGAGTAGAGACCTCAAATTGATTTTCATTATGTGTGATCTGAATGCCAAAGTGGGTAACAACAACTGAGGCTATGAGGAGTTCATGGGACAGCAGGGACTGGGCCAGATGAATGACAATGCGGAAAGGTTTGCAGACCTGTGCACTACAAACAACTTTTTCATCAGCAGCACACTTTTCCCTCATAAGCAAATCCACAAATCAACCTGGATATCATGAGACCATTACACCAAAAACCAGATCGAGTATGTGTGTATTTCAAAGAAGATCCAAAGAACACTCTAAGATGTGAGAGTCAAGAGGGGAGCCGACATTTCTATGGACCATCATCTTCTTGTAGCCAGACAAAGCAGATGAACCTGTCAACATTCCAGCAGAGGCACTGAAGATAGATGTGGAAACCACTGCCCATATGCCCCACCCCCTTTTCAAAAAGATTTGGGATGAAAAACAAGTGCCATAAGAATGGAAGGAAGGGTACTTGATCAAGCAACCAAAGAAAGGAGACCTCAGCAACTGCACAAACTACAGAGGTATTACCCTACTGTCAGTTCCTGGGAAGGTTTTTAACAGCATCCTTCTCAGTAGGATGAGAGACATCATTGACCACCTTCACTGAGACCAGCAGGCTGGCTTCTGAAAAGATCACTCCTGCAGAGACCAGATCACATCATTCTAGAACAATACCTCCCTCTACGTCAATTTCCTTGATTATTAGAAAGCTTTTGACAGAGTCAACAGAGAGTCCCTATGGAAAC
This sequence comes from Palythoa heliodiscus, assembly GCA_025403565.2. Classification (NCBI taxonomy): domain Eukaryota; kingdom Metazoa; phylum Cnidaria; class Anthozoa; order Zoantharia; family Sphenopidae; genus Palythoa; species Palythoa heliodiscus. The sequence goes on along the minus strand of JAOBYJ020222726.1, from coordinate 13,866 downwards.
TGCTACTACACTAGGAGTGCCTGTGAAGCTCACCAACTTCATCAAGAACTTGTACGAGGGGCTCTCCTGAAGGGTAGTTCATGGATGTCAGGTCTCTCATGCCTTTCAAGTATGTACAGGAGTCAGACAGGGATACTGTCTCCATTTCTGTTCCTGCTCGCCATTGACTGGGTCATGAGGATATTCACAGCAGAGGCGGAATGGCATACAATGAATCCTCTGGTCACAGTTGGATGACCTGAACTTTGCCGACGACCTTGCTCTACTTTTGCACAACCTGCAGCAAATGCAGGATAAGACCAGCATCATCGTAGTAAACTCCTCTAGGTTGGGCCTAAACATCCATCAAAGGAAGAGTAAAGTCCTGAAAGTAAATGCCACCAGCACATCCCCTGTCAAATAATATGATCGATGGTAGAGCACTAGAAGAGGTAGGCAGTTTCACCTACCTTGGCAGCATTATTGACACACAAGGAGGAACAGATCTCGACGCAGATACATGTGAAGACCAGAATCAGCAAGGCTAGGATAGCTTTCCTACAACTCAAGAAGATCTGATGTTCAAGAGACCTGTCAGTCAATACCACTTAACATCAATGACCAAGAGGCCTAGGATCCAGGCATTCATCAATAATTGCCAGAGGCAAATCCTCTGCATAAGATCAGCAATAAATAATAATGGCAGCGAAAACAGAAGCCAGTGGGAGCAGATATTCAACAACATCGCTGGAGGTTGATAGGCCACACCCTGCATGAGCCAGCCACCAACATTACAATATAAGCCCTCAGATGGAACTGCTAGGGAAAAAGGAAGAGAGGCCCGCCAAGAAACACATGGCGACGTGACCTGGACAGATGTCAAGAAGATGGGCCAAAACATAGGGACAGCTGGAGACACTAGCCCAGGACAGAGGCAACGGGAGGAGCCTTGTTAGCGGTCCATGTCCCAGTGGCACAGGTGATAGGCAATAGTAAGAAAGCACATGGTGCACTCATAACTTTGATGCATAAAATATTTTCAGATGGATTGCAATTATAATATTAATTAATTTTAACTGATTATCAATTTTATTATCAACTCAAATGGCAAATGATTTTTGGGAAAAAGCAAGCGGATCAAGGAATCTATCAATATTTGAGTTAATTATCAGCAAAGCATTTGTAAAGCTTATCACTAGCTGCCTGAGTGCATCTCATCACATGTATTAAAATTTTTTTTATAATTTATGTGGATTTTAATTTCACAAACATTCAGAATTTATGCTTGTAAAGCTTATCACACAGCCACCTCAGTGCATCATGACATGTGCACGTATTCAACCAATGTTCTAAATTTGGTTTCTCAAACATTCAAATTCATAAGAAATTTTATTGAAAAAACTTATCTGCCCTGTGTTAGCAAAACCAACAAAGAAACAACTATAAAAAAACACAGAGAACTTAACAAGATAAAAATAAGACAGAAAATATAAACCGAATAACCATTATTTTGAAAAATGTTCTCAGATCTTGCTGTTATGACGTTCTGCAGTTGGTCACACTGAACAATTCAGTCTGCTTTTGAATTGATGCCATGTTTGCTTGCCTACCATCCCAATTGAAATACCCATTAGATAAATTCAAAGTCAGCTACCACAGCATGATTATTTTGAAATTTTTAAGCCATCAAAGTTTAATGCACATGCCTGCAAACTCCAATTATATATTAAATACATTTTGGTCGTAGGTTGAGAAATATTGCTATATCTGATCAGTTCGACAAATGGCTGCCACTCCATTCTTACTGCTCTTCAACTTGCGCTCACTTCAATCAAGTTGTCATGATGGTGATGTTGATGCCAACCTAATCACACAGTGGGTGGCATCATTTTTAACTCTTATATAGGCAATCTTGCACAAGAATGCAACTTTCTAACAGGAGAAAACAGAAAAAGGCAGCCCCATTTTAAGACTGGATTGCCACAGGCAACCCAGTAACAATTTTATTCCCTTGGAAAATCTAAACTGTTACAGTATTATTTTTATAAGCACTGGATATCTTCCCTTAATGAAGAGATCAATGCTGCAGTTTGAATTTTGGTTTGATCCTGGGTTAAAAAAGTTAACCAGCTTTTGAACAGTACAGCCCTGGTGATCTGGCTTAAGCTTGGTTTTCACGAGCAACATAAAAGATGGAAGCGCAAGCGGAAGAACTCTTATCTCAGTTGTGTCTCCGTGAAAACGAACTGTATGCAAACATAACAACGACGGAAGAGCAAATGTAAGAATGCAACACTTCTTCTTCTGTCTGCACTTCCGTTGTGTCTTGTTTTCACGAGGAACGGAAGTGACGGAAGCAGAAACCAAGAAGAAAGAAAAAGGAAACCTTCTGTTCCTTACGTTTCCGCTTCTGTTGTGCTTACGCTTATGTTAACCTGTTTTTACAGTGACATAAAACTCTTATGCTTCCACTTGCGTTATTTACGTCACTCGTGAAAACTAAGCTTTAGAATTATATACCTTATTATACAGAATTAACATTCCATAAAATTAATGTGAATTGTTAAAATCCTTTATTTTTCATCTTTCACAAATAACTAAGATGAAGGTTTAGAAGTAACCCCTACATTTGTAAAACAATTTTGTGAACTCATGGCTCATGGTTCAGTTTTGTTCAATTTTGAATTTTTTTGCATCCAGTGTTGAAATCAATTTGTTCCAGTTGTCACCCTCCTCTGTGTCTTAATCACATTAATTTCCTTTATTGTGAAATTCTACCTCAGTCGGCTTTCACGTTAATTTTCTTTATTCAAAAGCTGTTTCCATTAAATTCGCATTAATTTAAGTTGCGTTAATTCCAATACCTTAATTTCATGGAGCATTATATATTTCCTATAATAAGGTACTGTACATGGGGGTCATTATAAAAGTAGCACAGTTCATAATTATACTAACTTATTATATAAAAATCAGACTTTTAAAGGGCATTAATATAGCTAACTAAGTGTGGCTTGGTATGCCACTCCTATGATTAATGGCACTCCTGTGTATCTAAAGGAACAACGTTAACCAGAAGAAATTGATTATCAGCACAGGGTTACTCAAAGTCATATAATTATCTAATATTCAGAATAATGAGGCATTACAACTTGACTCCTTCTTGATACCCATAGTCAACAACTATGCAAGTCTTTGTTTACCAAGACACAGATCCCACACAACAAAAGTTGCATTGTTAAATCTCACCACCAAGCCTTCTTTCCCTCCCCATGACAAGCAAAAGTCAGAAAGATAGTCCAAAAGGCAATGTTCCTGTCATTATCCAATTATAATTATATGAAAACAGGCAGAAAATTCAAGTTATGCTTTTTCAACTCCAAAAATAGCAGCATATTTTATAAGACAATTATGAGATATTTATTCATACAATTTATACTTTTTTAATTACTTACATTTTACATTTTGGAATCCGTGACTTAAATGCGTGCATAAATATAGATAATTTTTTGTCTTTATTATGAACTCTGAAACACTAAAACGTACAACTTTGCTTACCTTGTAATCTACCAGTCTTTCCAAGTACTGGGTACATTGAATAAAATACCAAAACATGATCTTTATGAAGGTTAATTTTGAGATATCCACTCTGTAAATCAATTAAAAAAATCCAAATAAAATGAAACATTATATTATAGGATTGTGAAACTGCTTTTGTTGTCTCCTTGTGACTTATACCATTTTGCACCATGCATAGCTCACTTGTTTGAGTTTGAGCACTCTGGTATGCAAACAATTCACACTTGTGAAGATATAACTGCATTGCTCTGTTAACATCTTCAGTCTCAAAATCTTCTCTGAGCTGCACTGACGAGTCCTTAAAGGACAAAACAGTACTGTCTGCAGATTGAGTTTATTCACCATTTTAAATATAGTCATTAACAATATTAATTTATTTCTATGCCAAAGATTTTTAAGTTGACTTGAGAAGTACAAATAAAGATAAAACATACATATTATATAAAATTACAGTATGTAGACAGTAAACCCAAACTTCCTTCAATGATTGTGACTTTTGTGTGGTATTGCCATACAAGGCAAAAAAAGTGAATGGAAGTTGTTGGTGTAGAATTTTTGCATTCACATTGTCCTATTACAAAATTATACATCAGCTTGCGCTAAACATATGCTAAGATTAAGCTAAATCCTTTTACGAGCCTAATGCACCTATCAATGTTAAGCCCCAGGGTAGGGGGGGGGCATACCCAGGGGGATTTAACTTTTTACCCTGTTCAAATGTCAATTTCCCCTCCCAGAGGCCAAAGTTTTGAGTCAAATATCCCCTCCCTTGGGCAAATTTTGAATTTCTTTAGGGAGGAGGATTTAAAGAACATTAATTTATATCACAAAGTAAACATGAATTTCAGTGTCGCATTATTGTGGCATATTCTATTATTTATTAACTACTGGAACCCATATCACCACATCAAGTCTTCTGCAAAGCATACATGTAAGGGACACCTCTAATTGCTGTCATGAGAGGGAATATATAATCCAACACAACACTGGTGGTGCCAGGATTTACACCTTTCGCATCCAATCCAGTAGATAACATCAATATCGGCGGAAGCAGATACTAGGTACCAGGCTCCACTGAGGTATTTTGTCAAATTTGCCCACCCTGGGGCAAAGTGTTTTGTTAAATTACTAATAATTCCCCACCAACGGGAAAGGTGTTTTGTCAAATCCCCTGGGTAAGCCCCCCTACCCTGGGGCTTAACATTGATAGGTGCATAAGAGACTCATTGGGCCGGTGCTTATCTCCGGTTTCCATGGTGTTAAGCAGATGATAACCATTGACTCCCCAGGCAAAAGCTGGTACTCATTTTACTGACCCCGTATGGGTGGAAAGCTGAGTCAGTTTTGGCAGAAAAGAAGGTCACACAAATGTTCAACACTCGGCAGGGCCGGGATTTGAACTCGAGACCTTGTGGTTGGAAGGCAGAGATCTTACCACTGTGCCAACCACACTGCCATTGCTACACATATATGACCGAGGTAAAAATGATAATGAAGACAGTGAAGATAACATTGCATGTGAGATTACTGATGTTACATAACCTTAGTAAGGCAAGATCTAAAGCATAACACTTGTGGGATGTGGCTGTAATTAAATTTACTTAACATAACTGTGTTGCGACATATGCCACAAGCAATCCTTGGCGAGTGATAAAAAGCTCGCTCAAGTTACTCTTATGTCCTTGGCATTATTAACCTGAAACAAATCCCTCACATACAGTACTTTGGTGTCAATCCATGATCTGATATGTCTGTACGAAATAAAAAATTCTTTCAAACGTACCTGAACTGTTTGGCTTTGAGCTGAATTGCCAAAAACTCTTCTTAAAGAGCAGTGATGCGACCTTCGCTCTGGCCTGGCAAAATAATTACCTGTAATATTGTGAATCTGTCTAGCATTAAAGCGGATCCACAAACTCTGGCTCAATATTGCAGTCCGTGAACACCTCAACGCCGAGTATCCTTGCAGAATTCTAAACATTGATTGATTTTTGTGCAGCGCAGCTGCTGGATACTTTTCTATTTCTCTTTATAACGCTCTTTAAGATTTTTTACTCCCTCATACCATTTTGGAATGAAGATTTTTAACTCGTAAAAATCATAATTTGCTTTGGGATTTTGTTTTTGTTCAATCTCGTTCGCAGAGCCCGCGTTCCTTTTGGCCAGCAACAAAAGGAACGCGCAGTCTGGGAACGAGATTAGTTTTTGCTTTGTAATGTTGGTGCGCGACGCATACTCTTAGTTTTATCAACCGCAGAAAAATTGACCACTGGCGCAGATCACGTGATTGACGTCATTTTCTAAAGGAATTACACCACGCGGTCCGACGTTGGTCAAACGTTTTTGGTTGTTATTCGCTTCGAAAGGTTTTGTTCTTGTGGCGAAAGACTTCGATTATTAAGTCGTCAGAAAGATTAAACTTTCTGCGTTCATAGGAATCAACAAAGATTGTGGACAACAATGTCGGCCACTCGGGATCACGATTACTGTTCCAAAGAAAACCCAAAAGACATGGAAGATCACGAAGAACTGCAAACTTTGGATGACGGGCCAAAACCTCGGGGCTATGACAAAGATTTAGAAAGCTTTAACTTTATTGCCCCAGAGATCTCAGAGTCTTCGCATTCACCAGCACACAGTACTGATAGTGGAATTGAAAACACTTTGGATCCCATTCTGGGTAGTCTGTCATCCCCGTTTGTGGACAAAACTTTTGACTTTGAAACACTCGCAGATGGCGAGAACTTGTTTGATTTTGATTTCCTGCTGGAAGACGAGTTAAAAACCCCGTCGAAAAATGGGAAAACAACAAAAACTCCCTCATCTTTATCTCAGAAAGCTCCCAAAGCGAACAGAAACGATGATTCACAGCCTAGAAAAGAGCAGGAAACAGGGAAAGTTTTGCCCCGCACTCGTGGTGTACTCGAGGAAACAGTTCAAATGGAGAAGAATCGCAAAAATGCCATCGCTGCTCGAGAAAATCGGGAAAAGAAAAAGAAATACCTCCAAAATCTTGAACAAGAAGCAAACAAACTTCGTGAGCAGAACACTTCTTTAAGAAATAGAGCGAAAGAACAGCAGTCGACCATAGACAAACTAACAGAAGAAGTAAATTATTTGAAAGGGGTTATCGCCAACCAGAGCACCATATCACTGCTCCTAAAAAACATTGTTAAAACACCGGGAATTTCTTTTTCTTCATCATTGGTTCCAAGTGCCGAACCCGAAGCAGTTGCTGAAAAAGAAGAGGAAAACCGACGGTATAGCACCAGGAAAAGAGCTTCCGCTCAACCCTTGTGTGAAGCTAAAAGACCTCGCGCCACAGTTTCGACTCCAGAAGCAAACGATGCCGGAATTTGTCTCCATGTTCAGCAAAATAAAGTCTCCCTGGAGTTATGCGCACGGTGCAACAAAAAGTCACGTAGATGTTAAATATACCCAGGTGACAGTTCAGGAGTAAAATGTCCGTATTTCTTTGCAAGTATATCATACATTTTTCTCAGAAGACGGAACATCCATGTGAAGGAATTGTTAAAAGATTTTATAAAATCAAAATCATGACATAAGTTGGAGAAAACTAGATGAGCTATTGCTATAAATATTTTGTGTTCAGCACGCACTCGTCGTTTTCTCTCTTTTTTTGCAGGTTCCAGTACCCGTGATGCAGTTGGCAAAAAGTGACCATCTCGATTGAGATGTTGACCATCCAAGAACCTCGTTATGCCACATGCCTTTACCCTTGGTTAGTATTGGAACATGTGGAATAAAATGTAGTTTGGCCTTCTAGGGTTCCTAAGTAGAGCTGTGTTTTCTTTCATTTTCATCCGTAGATCAGTTGTAGGCTTCTTAGAAAAACAACCGTATTTTTAAAACAGTTTTCAAGAATTCAAGATATTTAGTGAAAAAAAACTAGTTTACTTTGCAATTTGAATGGTCATTTTTAAGAAGAGCTTTTGTTCGTATGTATATGTGTGTTCAAGACTTGTTCATTATGTGTTAGTTTCATTGTCTGTATAAAATGTCCTTTCTTTGTTGTTGTTTTTGTGAAATGAAAAAATCCCTGGAGGCTGTATAACAGAATAGGCCACTTTCAAAAACACCATAATACTCTTTGTCTGCCTTCCAAAATTTTGCATAAGCATTGTTTCCAGTTTCTCTTGGGACTTACAATGATCCTAAGAGAAAATATAAACAATACTTATGCAAAATTTTGGACAGCAAGCAAATAATAATATGGTATTTTTGAAAGTGGCCTATTGACCCTAGGTTTTGAAAACTAATTTGTTCATCACCATAAGATGTTTTGGAAACTTAACATTTGAAGCATTAGCTCTTTGTTGGAGTTGTTGATTCAACAAAGGACCAGTGCATCAAAAAACTCTCCACTGAAAGTTTGAGAAGGGACTGTTTCTGTAAATTTGGTTGTATAATTTAATTCATTGGTAAGTTAATTGAAATTTAATCTTTACCACAGTATTAAGGCCAGCTCTTTAACTGTTTGTTGCATTCTCTGAACCGATTAAGAACATTTTTTTAAACTTGAAATAATTTGGCATTGCAAGGGCTCCACCAAATTTTGTGTTAATAGGGTTAAAAGATTTTTGTAAGACAAGTGGGAAACCAATGGCAGAGAGCCCGAGTAGATCAGGGGGTCCAGAGCCACATTCCCAGTGTGTTGTGTAAATACTATATTATTCAAAATGGCACTTTTAAGCAGCAAGTTTAAACTTTAGAAGTTTTTAAATTGCTGGATAGGAAGTTTTGTAGCTTTTCAGTCAAATTACAATTCACAACCAGGTAGTGAGTGTCCCATAAGATGGTAATCTTACCCCATAACTGGCTATTAATTAAACCACAGTATCACCTTGATATTGGATGGTGACAGATTACAAGCTCTTATGGAGCATTTTGGAAGTAAATAACTTTTCTGTGTGATATTGTACTTTCAAAGCCAAAATTGTGTTGTACATAGTCAATGTGATTGTTCGTTTGTGTTTAAAAATTGTGACCTGAAAAATCAAAGTGTTAGGATTAGTTTAATATGAACAGTTTGCTTAGGAGTACAGAAGGCCAAGCTAAATAAAAATAAAGAACATTGGAGACTGACACCCAAACCTTTTCTCTCTCAAAGCCTCATCACAGAAACTGTGGACAACTGCAATGGACTTGTAGGTAATAGTATTATTAGGCTGCCTTTGGCATATCTGAGGTGCAAGTCACGAAGCAGTAGTGATTTTGTTACTTTTTCGTTGACAATAAATATACTAAAAAGGTATCCAAGGAAGTTGTAAATAGTTGTATATAAAAAGTATGGCTACAGATTAGCAAAAAAATAGATGAATAATAATTATTTTTGAGATTAACTTTGTAGTTTAGAGTGTCAACTTGCTCACGTTTGTTCGACAGTTAGAAGTGTTGATAATACCACATTTTGTACCATGAAAACAATATACAAGTTAATAAAGTATTTGAGCACAAGCTGTCTGTTATGAAATTTTAATATACTAGTACAATAATACAATATTAGTTATATCAGCTATAACTTAGGACAAGCTTATCAGTCTTATCTCTAAACTAAGATAAATTTTGTATTAGTTCAAGTATTCTTGTTTGTTATACTGTGTTCTAGTTTTTTTTTCCAAAACTGAGCTACAATTGAACCCTGTTATTTTGAACTAAATAAATATTCATTTCCCTTGCTTTTGAATACCACCATAGTGTATTTATGGCTGACCCTGTTAAATCAAATCCCTGTTATTTCGAACTAATATTCATTTCCTTTGCTTTTACATACCATCATAGTGTATTTAAGGCTGACCCCATTATTTTGAACTATTTTCTCTTTCCTTTGGTACTTCACAATAACAGTGTTGAAATGCATTTCCTTCATACTTCTTCCTCCATATTCTGGAAACATACTAGTTTCTCTTCAATCATCAAAAATGTCAGGTTTTTGATATTTAAAATTATATCAGATATGTGTTCAAAATTCCTACTTTGTAGAAATTTTTCATGCTTTCACCCCCTTTGCTGGAACTAATATATCTCTTTTTGCCAACTTAGTGTTCAGATTTTAAAAAAAAATACAAAAAGAGTGCTTAAATTTTTTCTTTGAAATTTCGTTTTAAGTGCACTCGTTGAATACAAGAAAAATGTCAACTTAAAGATACTTTATGGAAATAATTGACACCCAGCAATGATTACATGAAGAACTAACCAATGCAAGTGAGATGGTTGAACAAGATTTTATTTTAATTTAGTGATTTCTAGACAACTTGGACGACAACTATTTTCATTGTGAGAAAGTCCCTCAAATCCCACAATAAGAGTAAATTTGTACAAGTTTCTAGATGGAAAAACGTAGAAAAAAAGATTTTATACAGAGTTTTGTGACAGGTAACTAAGAAGCCTGGAGTTTTGGAATTTGAAAATTCTGAAACTATTTTGGATAATGGTCAGCACCTTGCCTTGGGTATTCTGGCAGCCCAAAGAATTTTATTTCTGCTTGCCCTAAAACAAGATTCGTAGACCACCTGCAATTCCTTGAATTTTGGTATTTTTCATTCCAGGCCTGGGATTCCTTGAAAAATAGCTTTTTTTTACGGCAAGCTGGAAAAATCCTTTATTAATTTTGAGTTTACTGCCCATTGGTGTAATTTGTGCTGATAGAATCATGTTCAGAATGGCAAAAGTTAATATTCTTTATTTAATACAAAAGCTCTTGATCGTGACTCACATTCTGACTTTGGAGCTGTGTTGCAGTACACACTCCACCCCAGTCCCTTTTCACTAAACAAAACCTATTTTTGTCCATGTGATGGTTGATAGCAGCTGGTGTCATTGAAAGTGCTTGGCATGAAATCTGAATTAGGAATTTAATTGTGGACTAATGCTAAGCATTAGATGATCCTTTAGCTTGAATCAATCTTTTGAGGTAACATTGGTGTCTGTGGCTTCAGATCTTTCATCAGTTGATGAAATTGCACAGTTGTCTTTCCAGTCTTAATCATTGTCATTTTTGATGACTATTTTCTTTTGAGTCCATTTCTGACATTTAAATTTGGTGATAAAAAGGTAAGAAGTATTACTTTCCTCTGAATAAAAAGCCCTGTTTTGCTGCTATTTATCCCTCAAAGCCCCTATTTTTCAGAGAAAAGGCCCCAAATTTTCTTCCTAAATTTTGGCCAGAATGCCTGCTTGTCACAAAACTTAGCAAATGTTAGTCAATCAGTCATTAGATTCAACATTTGACAGGAAAATGTATTGTCAAGAGTCACTGTGCCTCAGGGTCCTTATTACTTGTAATTTAATGCAAACTTAACCTCAGTGACTTCCCTTGATTTTGACTTAAAGTTATTCTTTAGAGTTATTAAATATGCAGTTTCAACACTTTTTAAGATATTATTAAATTTTTATTTTTATTACCATTGACCTGCAGTGACTAAGGCCAAACAAAAAAAGTTATGTGTTTCCGGTTACCGACCGTCCCTAATTTTTGGCTACCGACCTAATTTTTTTAGAGCAATTTCTGTTTGTATAATTGTTTCTGAACAGACTGCAAAGATATTTTATTATGTGAAGGACATCTTCGTTGAGAACAGGCTAACATCAACAAAACATGTAATTATTAAATGAAACTTGATCAATTTAATAAGTTTCTAAAGTAATTTTTACTCATACATATCATTAAAGTTGCAGTTTAAATTTTATATAATGATGTCCATTACATTTATAATATTTGTAGGATTTACAATTATTTTCATCCCACACTTTCACCATAAACAGTTGTATTGAGTGCATAAAATGTAAATTTACCACATTTGTTGCAATAAATGGCAGTTTGGGCAAAATAAAATTATTGAAAAAAATAAAAATTTAGGACTACCTTCCTACCCTAAATTTTTGAAGCTTGTAATAGGAAACACACAATTTTTTTTGTTTGGCCTAACTGACCTGGTCAATTAACTTGGACTTGGATCTTACTCTTGTACCTATGCTGAAATTGGAAAGCGTGACTAGTTATTTTGGATCTGTTTTAAGTCTTATGGTTGTGTTTGTTACTGCACAAAAGATTGGACCACTTATTATTGTGGTAATAGTTGCAATAGCAGCATGTTACCTGTCTCATCTGTTATCTAGCACTATTACAGTCCCTGGAAATCCTTTAAACTCCACAAGTATGAATCGAAATTCGTAGCTTCCTCTTGTACCCTGTCCAAATACAATGATAAAACAAACTGTTACCGACAAGAATCTAAGCTAGAAGTGGTGTCAAATGGATTATTCAACTTTGATAAAATAAATGAGACAGTACAATCAATGAAGATATAAGAGAGGTATTTTGACACAAAACTAAAGGAGGAAGTGTTGCATATGGTCTTCACGATAAAAGTTCTAGCATGATTGTTTTGGCTTTGGCAAAATACCTGTTTGACATCAGCATGCACTGTCCCCTTTTGTTTGGGTCCAGAGATATAAAACTTGACTCGCATGTAGTTCTCTCCATTGACGATATATTCTTGGTAGCTGTTGACAGTAACAAAGATCAGTGCTTTCTTTTGTTAAAAATAATGAATAATTGCTAAAATTAGAGTGCGATAAAGTAAACCTACACAAGTGCTTAATAAATCAAAATACCATTCAAAACTGCGGAGGCTAGTTGTCGATTCACAACTATTAAGGATTTTATTAGTGTATTCCCAAAAGTTTTTATTCCTCTCCATCCCCCCCCCCTTCCAAAAAAGCCACACACACACATACACAAACAACAGAGTAAACGAAACGTAAATCTTTATTAAAAAATGAATATTCAATATCAGTTGAAAACGAAGTGGGCTGCCCATTCTTCCTAGCCAAAGGATAATGGTTATCACTTGGCAGCTTGCATCTTGGTGTGAAATATGACTTTGCAGTGGAAGGAATACAGAGTCCCCAGAGAAAGACCCTCCGAGAAAGCATTTTTTAAAAGCTAAAAATATTGATAAAATTTCAGACTTTGATTGTTAGAGTAACATACAAAACGTTTTTCATGTGAAGTCATCAGTTTTTACATCGGCAAATTAAAATAATTATACAAATAATAATTATTTCAAGTATTTCCATCACTTAAATTGGCAATGAGCAGACAGGGCTAAGATCGCAGCATTACAGAACCGTGTACAATATGCATGAACTGCGGGGAGAAACAATCTTAATTTCCGCTTAACATAAGATAACAATAGAGTTGATTTGCGCATAACATAAGATTACAATTGAGTTTTTATCAGCCAATTATAGTGTGATCTGTACACCAAATGGTAATAAAAACAACTTGTATTTATTTTATGAGCTTTTGGAAATAAAGGAAGGAAGTCATCCCAATTTTGTCTTTTTTTTGTTTGTCAATAAGGATTACAGTATGAGATTAAAAAGCACGATGTTGCTGAATTCCTTTTTAGCCTCCAAGGATATAGTGAAAAATGTGGTGTTAAAAAATCTGAGGGTTAAAAAATCAGGATTCAACAGTATCATTACCAACTGCTTCAAAATCGCCTTTACACAGTATTCATTCTAAATATTCAGTTTTTGTCTTGCTTATTCACACTTAGTGATAACTACTACTAGTTATAATTATTTAAACTTATATTTTGTAATTAGGGTTTGTACAGTCTCGAAATCTAAAAGATTTCTGGGAAGTATGGACAATGTCCAGAAAATAGAGCAAATGTCTGGATTTTCTTACGTCTGGGGAAAACAAAAACATCCATTGATTCTGACTAATCCAAAGCTATGGACACTAAAAAATGTAAAGTATGATTCCTGACCAATGCTTTGACTGGCTCGCATATAATTTTCAGAATTAGAACATGCAACACAGGTAGTAAAAGAAATAATGTGGTCAGTTTTTAGAACTTTTATCTGCCATGATTTCTGCATGACCAAATTTTGAGTCTGGAAAAGTGGGGCAAAGATCTAGAAAAAGTTTTGTCTGAAATGATTAAGTACTGAACTAATTTTGGGTCTGGAAAAGTGCGGCAAAGGTCTAGAAAAAGTTTTGTCTGAAATGATTAAGTACTGAACTAATTTTGGGTCTGGAAAAGTGGGGCAAAGGTCTAGAAAAAGTTTTGTCTGAAATGATTACTGAACTAATTTGGGGTCTGGAAAAGTGGGGCAAAGATCTAGAAAAAGTTTTGTCTGAAATGTTTAGTGAACTAATTTTGGGTCTGGAAAAGTGGGGCAAAGGTCTAGAAAAAGTTTTGTCTGAAATGATTAAGTACTGAACTAATTTTGGGTCTGGAAAAGTGGGGCAAAGGTCTAGAAAAAGTTTTGTCT
>JAOBYJ020221720.1:0-11560 GCA_025403565.2 Palythoa heliodiscus | reverse complement strand
TTCAAACCCTGGGTTTCACATGTGGACTGAGGTTTGGCTGATCTCAATCTGAATCTCAGGGTTATCAGGGTAGCTGATTGGTTAGTACCCACACCTCCCACCTCTATGATCCAGGTTCAAACCCTGGGTTTCACATGTGGACTGAGGTTTGGCTGATCTCAATCTGAATCTCAGGGTTATCAGGGTAGCTGAGTGGTTAGTACTAACACCTCACACCTCTATGATCCAGGTTCAAACCCTGGGTTTCACATGTGGACTGAGATTTGGCTGATATCAATCTGAATCTCAGGGTTATCAGGGTAGCTGAGTGGTTAATACTCACATCTCCCACCTCTATGATCCAGGTTCAAACCCTGGGTTTCACATGTGGACTGAGATTTGGCTGATCTTAATCTGAATCTCAGGGTTATTAAGGTAGCTAAGTGGTTAGTACTCACACCTCCCACCTCTAAGATCCAGGATCAAACCCTGGGCTCCACAAATGGGCCGAGATTAGGCTGATCTTATCCTGACTCCGAGGGGTTTTATGGGCTTTCCTGTTTTCCTCCCTCACAAAAAAATTAGCCTTTAATGCAGTCATCTGAGAGGTTGACATCACAAATTAGTAAATGAATATGGTTATCAATTATATAGCTAAATAAGATTTGACACATTTGAGAGGTAAATAAAGTTATTATAATCATCATCATTATTATTATTAATATTATTATTAGGTTAAACAATAACATTGTGTGTGAACTACAATATAACATACCCTTATCAGAAAAGTCTTGGTCTTGTATTGGTCTATGCAACAGTCCAAGGTCAGATTTCAGTTCATAATTTGTCTGTGCAAGATCTACCAAAAGGTTATAATCTTCAGAGCCTAATAACTGTTGAAATACATTGCACATGTCAGGTTAATATTCTCCAGTTGCCTGAAGAAGACCAAAGAACTCAGTGGTAATGTAGCACTCACAGGAAAACTTCAAAGTTCCTGTACAGTAAGACAGATTATTTTTCAAAATATAACCAACAACAATTTAATTTTTTATGTATTGAGAATACATACACATAAATAATTTATATAAAACTATAAACTTAAGTTAACTTCTTTATGTTAGCCAGATATTTATGTTCTGCTAAACAGACAGTAAAGGAAGATAAAGGTCTCAGTTTAGTACCTCAACTATCTTTTTATTATAACATATCACGATAATACTTTCAATTTTCACAATGGATCATAACCTTGATACACAATTCTCATAGAAATTACATTATTTGAAACCTGCCATAAGGAATCAAAAACATAATTTTAGCCACATAACAAATCACAAATAACCCTTTACTACCCGTGATCAATAATTATCATGATTTGTGTAGTTCATAAATTTTGAATATTTTATTGCTATAATTTGCTAATTTTGATGAAAAAAAGTAGTATTTTAAACTAAAGATTTTAAATGGACAACAAAATGATTTTTAAAGTCCTTACACATGTAATACCCATAAATACAACTTAGATATATTTATCCTTACATATAGTCATACTGTAACTGAAGATTTTAAAAGAAATTGAAAAATGGTACTATCAATAAAACAGAAAAAACAGTGCTCAATGTTCTTGTTAATTAATCTAATTTTATTTATGCATATTTTTACAGTTGAACATCATAAAAAGCCCATTCTTGTAAATCAGTCAAAGTTTATCTTCAAATTATTCCCTGTATTATTTCAAAATAATTCTCTCTTGTCTTGAGTATTTCAGATGCCTTTTTATTGATAACAACAATTGCAGTGGCCCTCATACACAACAGACATTATTTTAATAAACTAAAGTCAGCAATGCACTTTAATTACTGACTTTTAAAACAACTGGTTTAAGTACTCTACATTAAATTTGGAAATAAAATGAGTTCAAAAAGAACTGTATTGGTTTTTAAAATTCTTTGTCTACAATGCAAGCTTTAAATGTGATAAGTTTGATAACTAAAGTAGCTACATTTCAAAATTTAGAATTCAAATTTATAAATGAACTTTTTTACTCAACTTTATCACTTGCCATTTAGTCTTTTTAAAATGAATCGCTAATTCAATACAGAATTTGTGCATAAAAGTAAATTATGCATCACTGCAAACTGAAAACAAAATATATAATTACAAATATTATGAACTGTAACACATTTGACCAGAATATATACTGTAATGGCAATCGGCATATGAACAACTTTATTTTACACATGACTAATATCTGTCTTTTCGTAAAATTATGATTGAGCTAGATAGAGATATAATTCTTAGCCTTGCCCTAGTGCAAAACATGTTGGGTGATTAATACCAATACCAAATACTATGAATATCACACATCTGCTCTTTGATGTATGTTATTAACCTGTGTTTCCAAACAAAATTTTGTAATAATTTGATTCCTAGCTTAACACCGAAAGACACGTTGCAATTTTTTAGGTAAAATGATAACATTACGCAACGGAAAACTTGAAACACAAAATTAAACAACGCAACGGAAGAAGCTGTCTCTCACCTCGTCCTGGTATAAATCCGAGACGATCGGTAAGAACAACTATTTGATGCTATGTAGGTATCATAAGAAGTCTTCAAAGAAGTTCGTCTTTTAGACACTGAAATTGAAGGGTTTATGTGAATTCAAATCTTTCGCGTGCACAGCTTCCCATCTTGTAATGGAACACGAAACATACATTACAACGTAATGTACAACCGCGAAAGAACAATGACGAACATTTTTCCTGCAGACTTCGCGCGCTCCGCTCCAAAGACATTTCAACAGTAAATATAGACCCCCGACATCTCTTTACAGTAAATTAACTTCACCGGTAAACAGCCACGAGCATCAAAACGCAAACGGAAAATGACTTGCCAAAAATTTGAGACAGAGAAGGCAATAAAGGTGAAACATGATCAATGAAAACCGATCCCGCTTCAAGAAATATTCGGTTGGCGTAAAAATGTACGGGACGCAAACTTGTAGCATCAGTTTTAAAAAGGCTTTGATATTAAAAATTGTATCTTGCTTCAGCAAATTTTACACTTCACTAGTCTCATTGTCGGTTGATTACACATAATTCTCAAAATAACAAGCTCTAAGTACGTAAATTGCTTCTTGCATATGATCGTGATATATCGATCGGACACGAGCACCAGTTCTACATAACTGATGTTTGATTATTCAGCCATGTTTTCTGTCCCTAAATTAACACGGCATTAATAAAGCAACAGCACGAAATGAATTGAATTATCATCAGGTTGGCCTTATGAATTTATTGTGATGAATAGCTTTTCGCTATTCTCGGCCAGCAGGAGTTTCATTTTTCGAAAATCATAGTAAGGTACATTTTGAAGCGTGTGGCGATTGGAGGTCTCCCACTGTCCTGTCCTGTAACCAAGATGGCACGAAAACCAAGTAGGCCTGTACTGCACTAACACTACACATAAATATTCTATCATATCATTTGCTAACCTGTATGTATATGGCAAGTTTAACATCCAGTAGTGGTACTGACTTAAAGGGCCTGAAGAAATAATTGGAGAAAACCTCCCACAAATTAAGACCCTTCACAACCCAAACTGAAGAAATAAAGGAGTTCCCTTCTGACAACGGTCAGACCTCTTGAGTTACAAATGCCAAATGATATTATTTTACTTTCAAATATAGCCAATGATTTGCATACCTCTCCCCGCATAATGTTACACTACACTCCTAAAAGAATTACATGTCACATTACTGACTTCAAGCTCACCTTGTCGCATATATGAAATTCCTGACAGGGACCCTCGATAATGTTTTGATTCTCCTTGTTTGAAGAACTATCACTACAAACGCCCTGGAGATGCTTAGAAACTGGAGAGTGTTTCGTGACCATACTGATCGGTGATTCGTTTTTCCTAATTGTAGCTTCCTGCATGCGGCCCGTCGCAACGATTTCATCGCTCTCCAATATTGACATGTCACATTTTTCATGCATTTCCGAACTGCCTCTCAACACTTCTTCAAGGGCATGCAAGGGTGCCAAGCTTCTTAATTTTGCCATGGGCGCGTTCCTTTCTCCTGATAAAAAGAGAAGAACTCTTCTTAGCTCCTCAAATTCTCCAGCTTGGTCACTACAGTCAATTTCTTGTCCGTTTCCCAGTTTAAAATCATAAAATTCCCCGGCGGCGCAATGCCGTTCTGAAAGCTGTTCCATTTTTCACTCACTGCTTGAGAACCTTTCACTGCAGCAACGGCTGGAAATGGTCAACTTAAAACTTGGTTTAATTGTTTTAAAGCTCAATAAAAGCATGAAAAGACTTTTCATACTTGCAAACGATGTTTTCTTTTACACAATGTAATTTTGTCAACAGTGATGTCAGTGTTATTTGCACCAGTAATTTTATGATCCACGCGCATGGTTGACCACCGGAAATGAAACACGTTCCTCAATGTCACGTCGTGACTCGAACTCTCCTGTTCTTGAGCACTCTCTGTCTACAGTATCCGCTGACCAAGTGGAGTATTTAACAAATAGATTTCATGTTGCTGTGGGTCTAGTGTGTTCAGCATTACATAATAACCCAAGTCATTCTCCCATTTTGATTGGTTCTCGCCTATGATTTATTAGAGCACAGACGCAGGATTGACGTCACAGTTATAAAGACTTTAATTTTTTTATTATATCAAACAAATAGATTCCATGTATTTGTGCGTCTGTTCAGTAAAAGCCATGATCACAGAGGACGTCAAACTGTGGCAAGAATATCAGTGACACACTTGGCTATCCCCTCGTGTTCCACTTTTTTCTTCTTACCACGTTTTGACGTCATCTGTGATCTATTACTGAACAGACGCACGCTAAGATGGAATCTATTTGTTAAATAGATCACAGATGACGTCAAAATGTAGTAAGAACAAAAAAGCGGCACACGAGGCGATAGACGAGTGTGTCACTGATGTTCTTACCACAGATTGAAGTCCTCTGTGATCTATTACTGAACAGACGCACGGCAACGTGGAATCTATTTGTTTTATATAATAAAGAAATAGACTTTGTAATGGTGGCGTCAATCGTGCGTCTGTCCTCTAATAGATCATAGGCGAGAACCAATCAAACTGGGAGAATGGCTTGGATTATTATATAATAATACGATAATTCTGAGATTTTGTTATTGTTTTTTAAAAAAATTTCTTGATAGCGGAGCACCATGGGTGAGAAAATTTTGGTAAACTATCCATAAAAACGTAGTGTACGCCCGAACGACCGCCCGTACGAACCCTGGGATCGCGGAGGACCATGGGTAAGAAGATTTTGGTAAACTATCAATCAGACAAAATTTGGTTATGAAAAAGTTTTTCGAGGTTGTAATGAAATCAGGAGCTCCGCTTTTAGGCTTTCCTAAGTACATACATTATATATCATTGCAGTACCGTATTTCTTTACCAGAATAACAGAAAGAGATATGACAGAGGCAACTTTTATCACTTCCTTCACTCTGAGGACTCCTAAAAGCCGACGATGCGCCCTTTAACCCCAACTCCCCCCAGCCCCCCAGATTGTGTTTCAATGTTTAACGGGTACTTTGCCTGGTTCACACTTGTGAAATAAGATTAAGCACAAGAACAAGTATAAGCACGGGAAAATCCCAGTGTGAACATGCGTAATCAAAAGAAATAGAAACATTTTTCTTTTTCTTGTGCTTTCTCTTATTCCTGTTTCGCTTGTTTCACCTGTGTGAACATCCGTAAAACAAGCTTAGGTAACAGCAGCAGCAATACTCCTCCTCGTCTAACATTTGCTTAACTCTTTTGCCGTCATAAGTCCATTCAAGTGGAGCTTATTTTCTGTTTCCTCGAGTTTATCTCTTGCGTGTGGTAGCCCTTCTTGTTCTGACGGCTTCTTATGCTTTTTCTTGCTTCACAAGTTTGAAACGGACTAACTTAGCCACACGGTTGGTTCTGAAAAAAATCGAAGCTAAAGTTGCAATTGCTAAGAGTCTGTAGCTCCGCACTGACCATTTGAGCTATCCAACACTGAAACGTGTAGCTCTGACTCCTCGTGTGCCACTTTTTTGTACTTACCACAGTTGATGTCATCTGTGATCTATTACTGAACAGACGCATGCTAACATGGAATCCATTTGTTAAGTTGATTCATAAAATAACTAAACCTCCGAGTGTGTCACTAATGTTATTACCACAGTTTGACGTCATCTGTGATCTATTACTAAACAGACGCACGCTAACATGGAATCTCTTTCTTAATTATGCACTGCATCAAAGGTAGGCAGGGTTTAGTGGAGGAAAGGGAGGATGAGGGGGAGGGGGAGGGGATTTTTGGGAAGATCTCCCAAGTATTGTAACTGCATTCAGATAAACGCTAAAATTTCAAAATTTATTCCAAACATTAGTAACGCTTAGCGTCAGTCCAATAAAGAAATGTCATTGTATTCCACATGTGTGAGTGTTCGATTTTCTCACAAAAGGAGTAGTAATTCCGAAGTAAGTGAATAAGAATGATCACAGAGCGTGTTGACGTGAGTCTAGTTCTATAACAGGTCGTAAAAGTAGTCCAGGCCTTGGCCGATTTCCCATATTGAAATTCCAACTCCAAGTTCTCTGGCCAGGTTTAAACGATCTTGGATTGACTGTAAAAAGAAACAAAGTTAAGAATTAACTAATGTCAACCTTTATATATAAAATCCAACACTTGCACACTGAGTTGTTTGTCAGTCGAATATCAGCAGTTCTTCAGCTTATCATCTCAGTTGATAAATTAGGACATCCTCATCTTTGTTCCGTCTCTGTGTTTCCTTATTCGGTTTATTTCTCTTTTTATACCTTTTTTATGAGCCTTGCTTCCAATGAAACTACCTAAGTCTCTGTCAAGGCTAATTGTCTGACTCCAATAAACCTACGTTGTTCCTCACACTCGTCCAACATCAGCACGGCACAAACAATGACAGATCAGCGGTCTACTCAACGTCTTTTTCACAGATCACAATCGCGTTATATTCTTTCTTTCGGTTACATTTTTTAAATTTTTCCACTCATTAACTTGAAAATACAATTTGGCGTTGCTACCATACTTGGCTAGAAAAATTATAATCACTGTTGCCAGATTCACTATTCATGTCGGATACGCTACGTTTATAGCGTCTTATCTGACATAAAATTGTAAAAGCAAGCAATACTTCCTTGCGCAAATTTGGGTAATCATCCAAACATAATTTATTCCCAACCTCGTTCCCAGAGCTTTTCCCTATGCTTTGTATCCGACCACACACAAAACATAGGGAAAAGCCCTGGGAACGAGGTTGAATTTATTTCACATTTTATTCATGAGTTAGAAAACAAAAGAAATAATTCATGCTCCCGCACTTAATTCATAACGTATGATGCAACTCTTAAGATCGTTAATTCTATGGAAAATTTAGCTGAAGATTTAACGGTCCTAAAACCTGGAATTCTATCACAGAACTGCATAAAAGCGCCACTTCAAAAAAATGCTTTAAACAGAAACTCTCTGACTCTCTGCTTGCTGACTGTTATCTAGACACTTCACCTGCTCCTACATATATAGCCTTACGGCTCTTTACTTTGTGTGTGTGTGTAAGTGTACTACTTAATTATTACTACCCTTGCATATATGTACAAATATCTTAATTTAACATAATTTATGTATTTGTTTCCTTTTCTCCGCCATGTAAGTAAAGTAAGTAAAGTGATACATTTATATAGCGCCTTTCCATATAAATGCTCAAAGGCGCTTTACAATGATCAATTACCCCCAGCGGACCGGAAGCATATATAGGCGCAATAGGCAGCCGCTTCTAAGCGGTCCATGTATGCTGGTACTCATTTTACAAATCCCGGAAGGATGGACTTTAGCGGGAAAGAAGGTCACCCAAATGTTCAACCCCCATGTAAATATAAGCAGTATTGGGTTGTCTGACTCGATAGTTTACAAACTATTTCAGATACCAAACACCTAAATCTCTTTTAGTATAATTATTGTGTATAACTGTGGTGTAAAATAAATTTGACTTGACTTGACTTGAATTCGTCATCCCGTTTGCATCTCCAAAAAGGGGCAATTAATCCTTACTTTACTACTACATTGCACCTATACAAGAGGCTTGGATAAACACAGATCACTCTTGCATCGCAATAGACCATTTTCGAATTCTTCATTTCCGCTGAAATGACTGCAGATTCCTTTTAGCAGGGTTAACCTCGTTTTTGTGTTAAATATTCAAAACTACAAGTGAGAGAAAGCGAGAAGTCACACCTCCAGCAATACACACAGTTGTAGGTAGTGTAAAACTACATTGGTATTTAGGAATATTTATCTTCAGACTGAGGCTAACCCTGCTAAACTGAATCTGCAGTCATTTAAATCAGCGGAAACGAAGAATTCGAAAATGGTCTATTATATAACAGAGTTGTAAATCCAAAAGAACTTATAACCTTCCTGTTATGTCGATGCTTAAGCGTATCTGATCTTACCACTGGTCAAAGGTTTTAAATAAGATGCGCCACAGACACTACACTTAAGTTTAGAAAGACTAAAGAAATATCTTTAAACTGTAACAGCTTATATTCCTCAGAAGAAAAAACGTTCAGAGTCACTGATTGGAATCGAACCCACGATCATCTGATTACTTCCTTACTAGCACTTTCGAGTTGCACCATCTAAACACCATTAACCTATAGAAGCCTCTGATGGGTAATGATACTGCACGACCCCACTTTGGCGTTTTGATCCCATAGTGGATGGATCGAGTAAAACTTTGTTACGGTATTAAACACTATTAAATACAAATCAGAGCTGAATCTCTAAATCTTACTTTTAGAGTTGGATAAAATACAACATGGTCGATTCCACCAGAACTGAAATATAATCAAAATAATAAACACGTTAAATAGAATCACTTGATAGCTCGAGTTGCGGCTAATGCGACAACAGCAGTACTCTAACTGCAAAATATTAGAATACTTCAATTTTAGCTATGAATAATCATATTTTGACATTATTGTTAAGAGGAAGATGAAGATAGCCGGTGCGCGCGATCGTTTGACTGCCTTCTAAATGAAATGCTGTGTATTCAAGATCTTAAACCAGCATTAAATGTATACAGTCTGATTCTCTTGTAGCTAAAGTGTTTAAGTAATTGGCTGGGTATTCTTGTTAAGCAAATCTTTTCAACTTAGCCCTTTCACAAACCGCTTTTTAACATTAATTATGTAACCTTGATAATGGCGCTAGATGTACCGAAACGTCGGTTTCTATCACCTGTATTTCTAGTTTCATGTATTTCGACATCGTTTCTTACTACTTTATTGCTGTTGCTAGTACAATCAAAATACTTCTATCACCACAATCATCATAAATTTTTCATTATCAGCAGCAGCAGTGGCAAATGTCATCATACTCATCAACATTATAATCATGCTCGTCAGCAACACCATCACCATCACCACCATCATAATCATCATCATTATCATCATCATCACCACCACCACCGTCACCATCATCATCATAATCACCACCACCACTATCATCACCACCATCATCATCATCATCATCATCATCATCATGATCACCATCATCATCATCATCATCACCACCACCATCATCATCATCATCATCACCATCATCATCATCATCATCATCACCACCACCATCATCATCATCATCATCATCATCATCATGATCACCATCATCATCATCATCATCATCATCATGATCACCATCATCATCATCATCATCATGATCACCATCATCATCATCACCATCATCATCATCATCATCATCATCACCACCACCATCATCACCACCACCATCATCATCATCATCATCACCATCATCATCATCACCATCACCACCACCACCATCATCATCATCATCATCACCATCGTCTCAACGTCATCATCAGCATCATTGCCACTCAACATTATCAATAATTATTTTCATTATTATTTTTAATACAATTATTACCATTATCATCATCATCATCCATCATCATCTTGATCCAATCACTATCATCGTAAAGTACTCATGTGAGAATTTCAATCACCTGTATTTAAACGAGTGCTCAGCAGGCTCTGCTTCCCAGTTCAGTTTTTGATTCTTGTGTTTTTGAAGTATTTCTAAATACCTGCAAATAAAACAAAGACGATTTACAACTTATAAAGTAACCCACTTTCATAGTGTATCTCACAAGAAACACCAGCTTGTCTATTTTTTGCAGAAATCTGCAAAATTCTTGAATAGAAGAACTGTCGTTAGAAACTATCAATTAGGAACAAGCCTGTGACGTGATGAAATCATTCTTCGCAACTGTGAACGAGAAGGATGAAATTTGAGGATGGGATTTGAACCCATAACCTCTGCGAAAATTGTACAGTGCTGTACCAACCAAGCCATGACGCCACATCTGTTGGGGGCAAGAATTTCTTTTGGGCTTATCTGTGCCATGAGGATGAAGAAGTATTGCTGCTGAAATTTCCGTTCAGGGCATGTAACCAATTTTCTCCGACGAGAGTGGATGAAAGAAAAGATGAGCGTTAGTGGTTCGATCCTAACTATAAAATCCTATTCTGCCTCAAAACCCCTATTTCAGTACTATCCATCCCTATTATAAAGTGACTTACTGAGGAGAACACTCGAGTGATGACAAATTGGGCCCCACCGGAATACTCAAACCAACGGAAGGCGCATGATGGTCCCGGATGTTGTAGTGGTTAGCACTCCTGACTTGTGGCAGGGAGACGTGAGTTCGAGTCTCATCAGTCTCTGATGTTGTAGTTAGCACTCCTGACTTGTGGCAGGGAGACGTGGGTCCGATTCTCACCAGTCCCTGATTTTGCGGTTTTAAGCGATTTTATGAATTGATCTCGATAAAACAACAATTTAAACACGAGGGAAAGAGAAGCCTTAAAACTACAACATTTACCTTGGTCCAACGATGGCTGCATTAGTTTGCCGTACGGTGTTATAGAATTTAAAAAAAAAGCGGAATAAGTTTTAGCACCAACGCACATCACAATTATCAAACACAGAATCCATAATAGCGCCCCAGTAGGTTAAACTATACAGTACAAGGACCAGCTATAGCAGATTAGAGGTGAAAACCTTCAGGAGGACACGAGTACAAGCAATGATACAGTTTAATAGCCAACAAGACCGTTTTCTCGCAAACGCAAGCGCACAGAGATTTTGTTATATTTTATTCATCAAGAAATAGGCCATGTAATAAATATCTTAATAACCTCGTTTGCTCGGTCTGTCCGGGGCAATACTTGCCCTCGGTCTTTCATACAGTGAAAGACCTCGGGTTTGAAAGTCTTCGCTGAGATAAAAGTTTGCCTTCATCTTGAATGACAGAGATACACCAAAACACTGAGCACTATATTGCCAGTTTTCACTCTACGTCAAAGCGGCCATGTTGGTGGCCTTGAACAAAAAAATTTAATGATTTCTTTTGTTTAGGGCACCAACATGGCCGCTTCGTTTTCTGTTTCTGATGTCTCTAGGGAGGGCGTTAAAATCAAGAATATTTAACAATTATT
>JAOBYJ020220728.1:0-12838 GCA_025403565.2 Palythoa heliodiscus | reverse complement strand
GTCTAGAAATTGTACTCTGATCAGGCTACTAATGTTATACTAGTTGGTCAGCAAGTATTACTTTGTAGATCAACCTAACTACAAGCTGTTTTCGTTTGTCTAGAAATTGTACTCTGATCAGGCTACTAATGTTATACTAGTTGGTCAGCAAGTATTACTTTGTAGATCAACCTACCAATGGTATCGTGTGTCTTCTTTATTGCTTCAAGAGATCGTTCGACATAAACTCTTATAGAAACGAATTGTCTCGCTGTCGTGACAAGCATGTGCACTTTGGAATCAACTATGCGCTGTTCTGATCCCGTGAGCGTTTTCTTTTGGTCTTTATTGTAAACTTCCTTCAAGTCCAAGACTTTAACTTCGGCTTCACAAGGACTACAAAATCGTGGTACAAGTTGTTCTCTTTCAATCTCCATCGGCAAGGCATGGCTTATTCTATGACTTAGTTGGTTAGGTTGTACACAAAGCTCTGAAAAGACAATTTGAACTTTTGAGTTAAACAGCATTTAATATCTAAGCCTACTCTGGGAAACAAAGTCGCCTTAAGTCGCATAAATTTTTGTTTCAGGTAGCTCAAGTCGCGTTAATTTGCCTAAAATCGCGTTTAGTTACGGTGACTTTGGGTGCCAAAGTAAGTCTACAATATATTTTTTGAAGTAAGGTTTGTTTTATTTTTCTCTTTACAGATGTTTTAAAACTGTGCATTTCTTTCGCAATGAAACTAAAAGAAAAAAATAGTAAAACAAAAAAGAGAAGAAAGGAAGAGGGCCGGAAGTAACAAGTGAGGAAAAGAAAACGGATAGAGTTTCGTTTTTGATAAAAGCACTTGATGAATGAAAGGCACTAATTGATGAACAACCCTACTCTCTAGATCTGCAGCTGAAATTGCATTGCTATTCTCAGGAACTGTATATTATTAACACCTTTCATGTTCATTTTGCGTGAAAACTGCACTCCGAGACACTTGTTCACTCCAGTGAGCTATTCATTGAGCTGTCAAACAAAAACAGTCATTTCCTGTTTTGTCTGTATGGTTTATAAACAAACAAACAGTGCCGAACAGGATTTGATCGTCTTTATCTCAATTTTATGCGATGACCACAGTAATCTTTTAATTACCCCAAAATATTCTTGTAAAAGAAATGTTATAGTTTTTTGATTCAGGATTTCCTAGTTCAGTTCAGTCAGGATACTGGACAAACATGTCAATATAACTTGAGGAAATGCGTCACTGGTTCAGAGAGTGCAATTATATGATAGTTATGATTGTAAGTGGAGGTAACACTTCATATAGTCTCTAATATTAATAGCCTAAAAGAAACTCAATAACTAAATTTCAAGTATATATTCTTTTCGACTCCTTACAAAAAAATGGCTTGGCTCTGTTTTATAAAAGAGCTCCTCAACGGAGAAGAAAACTGTGTATACTCAAATTGCTTAGAGTTAAAAGCAGTCGGCCTTTTGTTGTGTTTTTTTGTAGCCCAAGTTCACTTGTATTTAGCTTTTTATTCTATGTTTATAAGAGCCCTAGGTGAAATTCCCGTTTTGAAGCGTAACTCTAATCAAGCGTCTAAATATACTTAGGGGGATAAATATTAAGATATAAGGAACTTTAAAAGATAACAACAGTGATAATTTTTGCTTTCTTTAAAAAAAAACAGGAGAGTTAATTTATCAAGAAAATAGGCAGATGTCAGCTGATGTTATGCATAAGAAACGATGCTCCAAGACGTAAAATGATAAAGCAAAAAAACCTTTGTCTCAAACCCGCCATGCAAAGATTGGTAAACACATTAATGACAATAACTGAAGCTCTCCTACAACAGAGAGACCAGTCTAGGCAGATTAGAATTTTATATATCTCATTGAGCGGAAAGGCAGCAATATTTTGTTTGTCTCACACGTGACATCCCATTCGCAACTGTAAAAAAGAATAACTATCCTTAAAATTAAATATGGGAGACTGATAAAGTTAACATAATGTTCCTCTATATTCCTTAAATGATATAGAATTTCTGAGAAAAATTGGTTTGCTGTCTATCTCTCAAACAAGAATTTGAGATCTGCTGAGATCTTAAAGTCCAATTTTTATGAGAAAGGAGAACGTTTTCTCGCAATTGCTTCCGTGAGATCATTTAAAGTGATGGTAGTCTCGCAATTATTTTTAAAAGCGAGTTAGACGTCGTAAATAAAACAATGTTTTCAGTTTTGTGGTGGTTTTCAGATTCCAGTTTCATCACATCTAAACTATTATAAAACAAATATAGTTTTAAACATTGTTATTTTTGTGGATTTCAAATTGTAACATAAAAATCTGTGTGCATTCAAATTGCAACATAAAAATCTCTGTGCATTCAAACTGCAATATAAAAATCTGTTTTTTCTAAGGACACAGTCTGGTGTTCTTTTGGCTCGAACTCAAGTAGCAATCACTCGTAAAATTTTACCATCTTTTTGTATATTTATATGTACACAGTCAGATAATTCGGTGCTGTGTTGTGCAGTTTAGCATGCAAGGACAGGTCTTTCAAGTCAATAATACGCAAAAACAGCACGCCTTTTACCTTCTTTGCTGTTTGACAAGGCAAACAGGATTTCCTCCAGATCTTCAATCTCCGCTTCTAGGTCTACGTTGCGATACATGCTGTTGACCGTTGAATGTGACTTGGGTGAGTCATAGGTCTTATATATATATAGATATAGTGGGTTATACCACAGGTGGTCCAGCCTTTTGTCGAACCACTTATCTCAGCAACGAAGCAAAAAAACTAATGCTTACTTAGGATTTAAAGTGCAGCAAAATTCTGTTGAGAAATAATGATTAGATAAAAAAAATTTCATGAACATAGAGACATTCTCACTTTAAGATTCTGATGAAAATTTTAAAAGGGACTTTAGAAAAAGAGTTTGGGAAACAATTTCTGCAAGGTATCAGTGAAACCGCAGAATGTACAACTTTTGAGAATTTTCCTAGGATAAAGTAAGTCTCCCAGGTTTTTAGTAGTTGCTTTCTTAAATTCAAAGTCCGATACAGAGGTCTTTGTAAATTGAAACTGAGTTCAATACAAAGTTTTCTGTAATGGTTAATAGCAGTCTGGGCCACCTGTGTCATCTCTTTAAACTGGCCATGCATGCATAATGTTCAAAGTTATGAAGCTTGGCCCACGCATCATATGATTTTCATAGGCTCCAAAAGCAGAAATGCCGGAATACAGCGTGGTCTTTCATTTAATTACTCTGAGGTAAACTCAAAATCTGAGTGCTTCAACATAGCCGTGCGTGGCTGTCATAATGACTGCTAGTTAAACACACTGTATATGTGGGTGGCGCAAAGTGTAATATGTATAAAAGTGAGGGAAATAGCAATTAACATTTCTTTAATTTGCTATTGTTGCAATCTTTTATTATTTCGATAATATTAACATCTGTTCTGTACAAATGGACAACGCTTTTAATCTGAACAAGAATTGAAGAAGTTAAAATTATTTTGTTATAACTTGCGTTGGCCTGTCTGCCGTCTGAAAACATTGATTATCATTATCTAATTTAAATAAACTGCCCTTTGTTTTGCTAAAGCGCGGTCCGTTGAAATATGTGTTATTCACTGTTCATTTCCTTCTACTCAGGAACACTATCCCTGATGTAACGAGTGTGCCGGTGCGAAAACCATTTTGTTTGTGAATCATCTCATTTTCTCCAGCAGATATTCAATGACAAAACAATATCTTTAGTAAAATATCTAACCGTCATTTTCTGCGTTTCGACCTTACAGTCAATAACATCTGATATATATTTAACTATTACTAAAGAAATTAAGTTAAAAAATAATAACTGAGATAGATATCCAATCGTTGTATCCACTGTCTTAAACTTTTTGCTTTTCAAATACATTTTCAATTTCAAAGTTCCAGTGTGTTGTTTAGTTATCTCGTTTGCCAAAGAATCTAATCAAGACCAATTGCCACTAACAGCTAAAATAGAGCTTCCGCGACGCGTAGGAGTAGGACAAGAAATTGCAAATTGTGAATGGTATAACAAAGAAACCACAGAAGACCTTCACTAGAACCTTCCTTAAAATGCACTACGCTCGAGCTCAGTCATTCATGTTGCCGCAATCTTTTTCATACCTGACCGAAAATCGACATGTAATTAAAAGTGCGGTAAGTTGATCCTTACGGCGGAATAAGAAGACAGGAAGCTTGGAGAAATGAATATATGGATAAATGAATACTTTCCAACAGACCGTAACAAGCAAAACTGATAACTATCTGATCTCACCTCCAAGTGGTCTGACATTACTCCTTCTTTTCAAATAGCTAAACAGAATTAGATATGAGAGAAATCAGCTTTAAAATATCAAATGATATTGTCTATGAAACTGAAATGTTAAAAAAGACTCTGTCCTGCAATCCGTGAGACAACAAGAGAACTCATGGATAAAGTAAATACTTCCAGGACTAAAAATAGTGAACAAAATTAATTTAGTAAAAAATTGTAGCCTTAAGAAAAACTGCAAAAAAAGCAGAACACGTCTGAAAGTACAGGTGAATAACGGTATTACCATTATATATACATATCGATTTTACGTTAGTAAAAGGAGATGTTTTAATTCAGATGTTCTCTCCGTTTCTGTGAGAATTAATCGACTGTAAGGGAAAAACCATTTCGACTATTTCGTGCATGATATGACGTATACTCCGAAATTTTCTGCCCAGCTGAGAAACTATTTGAAGTAGGCTGTTTACCACAATATGTACGATTGTTTGAGAAATAGCAAAGGACTGATAACCTCGCCTAAGGTCTTCTTCAAACGTCAAATTTTTCATGTGCCGAATCTAATGCAAATGAACAAATTCTACTATACACCTCATTTACATAACAACAGTTCGATATACGGGATAAGAACAAACTACAGTACTACTCTCACGATATCAATCTGTTTTTTATATTTTCAACATACACATTCTAGTGGACCTCTTTTCCAAACTTTATTAAGGTCCTATGGCAATACATTAATGCTATTGGAGATACATTTTAAACTAAGGATAAATTTTTGAAACGACAAATACGTTTCGCATTAAGAAAGTTTTATTCCAGTTATATATAACAAAGTTAAGCAAGGGTACAGGACGTATAGCTACTCGTTGTGCGCTTGTATCAAGGTGCTAGATATTATGCTTATAAGAGACTACGTCGGTCCTCTTTATCTTCTTATTCGGATCCTTGCGAAAATGGCAGATACAAAAAAATTGCCTGTAACTGCTGATAATTACAGAAGCCGAGTAGGTGAAATGTTTTTCTTAAGTTGAGACTCTATTCAAATTTAAGTCATTTTTAATCTAAAGGTTTAGGCAAGACATAATCAAATTTAAGTCATTTACATTTTCCCTAATAACGGTGTCATGACAACGCAGAAGACCGGGCTTGACACTATGTTTAAGTACGTTGAACATTGCATGAGTAAAGTTTTTCTCCAAAATTAAATACAGCAAACTTTGGTTTTAAAAATAAAAACAATGTCCGTAGGCCACGTGTAGTCTAATTACCCTTTAAACAATGAAAAATAAAGATAAAGGAAGCCAAGTTGAGAACAACTGAGAAATAGACTTTATTCGCTGGGCTCAATGTTTTCCGATTACAGTACTCTCGGGAAATAAGGTGCTTAGTTTAAGGTGAAAATTCTTTCCTGTCATTTTCATTTTTGCGTCCCAAGAGGAATGTATTGGGATAGCAATGAGGCCAGCAAATAAGCTGCATTGGCCAAAAAATTATAATAACACATTCTGAGAAAATTTGTCAAAGGAAATTGAATAACGTGGCAAAATATTAGGCATGGACGTAGACCGGCGCCAACTGGAAGATCACGGAACACGCACACATTTGGTAGAAAAACACGTCTTCTGCTTGTGTTTCCTGTTCCACTCATCGTTCCTCCGCGAAATGTTAATTAATTTCTATTTATGAAGACATTGTGATAAGTTTAGATCAATTCTAGAAGTGGTTTATTGATCAAATGTTTTCATATGGCCATCGATTATTGATATTGTTTATGATGTCGCACGCGTCTTATTGTTAAGATGGGCCCGCATTATAATCAGCGGTTGCACGAGGTGTTAAGCCGCTCATGAAACTCTTTGATTGATTAATTGATCAATGAATTTAATAAATGTCTTCGGTGAAAACTAAATAGAAATATTTCATTCTGCAGTCTTATCAAAAATCATCCAAAGATTTTCTAATTCGACAACGATTTTCAGTATGTTTAAAAAAATTACACAAAACCACAGGTTTTTAGGAGACAATATACACTTAAGATACAGGAATCACGGCTGGTTTGTTAATCATTAAGCTTCTTGATAATTTCTTTTTGGAACAAATTTCAAAACTGAGAGAAAAAATTATGCAACTGACTTAGCCAAGTAAAACTTTTCTTCCCAGATTAAAATCAAATCAGTGTGTTAAAATATTAGTTTAAAAATTTGTATCAGCATCGCGCAAGAACTGAAATACTAAGTGAAGCTTCATTAAAAAGTCGACTGATGCGTGGCATTCGTGATTTCCCTTTGACTTTCGCTAAAATTGCTTATGGCAAGCGTCAAACTTCGTGCGACTTCAAGGCATAAAGAAGAAGCTATCGTGACTTATATACTTTTGTTTAGGTTCCGTCTTCCATTGTCACCGGAAAGTCAAATGATTCCAAATCAAATATGGTTTAATTGACACAAGTCTTGTTTTGAATCGAAGAACACAATAATAAAAAAGGAATAATTTTAATAATTACTTTCAAAGTTTACGTTTTACCTCACACTTTTAAAATAAATTTATCCTACAGACGAACATGCATGGTGAGACTTAAACAAAACGTTATGACAACATCGCGTTGTTTGCGTTGTCTTTTCTAAGATAGCAAACTGTTCAGTTTGGGCTACGTGACCACATTTCACCTCACGTAGAGCAATACAAGATGTTATGGGAGTCTGAACTCTTCACTCTGTATTACAGGAACCCTTAAAATAGATTTTGAACAGCTGTTGACTCAATTTTAGACTCTTAGAGTCTAAAAAATTGTACAAAAACTGACTGCCTTAACTGGTGAAGTGAATCCTGGAGTCGAATGGAACCAGGATTCTGGATCCCAGAAAAGAGATTTCGGATTCTAGGCGAAAAAATATGATTTGGATGATACCAAATACACTTACAAGAGAAAATTATGTTAACTGAGCTGAGAATTAATAATGCTTCGCCGGGCCTCACTACACCGGATAATAAAGGATGTTGCCTATCAACAAACAAACTCGATGATAAACAAATCCATACATGTTGGATCGACAAACCAACGAATCGGATGATTCGCTAAGAATTTTGCTTAGATAAATAAAAGGTTAAACGTGTATGATATTGCTTTAAAGTTAGATTTTTCTTTAATAACTACAATGTTATGCCGTTTTACATCCAAACAGAACCAACAAAGAATACCAATATTTATAACCAATTATTTTGGAAACGTTTACAAAATGAAGAATTACCGCCGTCTACTATTTGTTATCTATAGTTCAACTACACTGAGCACAATTGGACTCAAATGAACACTTATGTCAACAAAGCAAATGCGACCTGAATATGATATATCACGTTAGTACGGTCGATACTGACGAGAACTTACGTGTGCTTAGTAATCGAATTAAATCCGGCAATGTTTGAAATAAGCCTTAGGTAGATTGGCAGCTTGGAATATACCATGAAAGAAATATTTTGACGTCTCAGGTTTGTAACGGGAATCGAACCCATGACCCTCTGATCACCGTGTAATCGGGGGTCATATGTTCGATTCCGTTTTAAAGATTATGAGAAAAAGAAGCTAGAGATGTCAAGATATTTCTTTAATAAAAAAATTGTTGACGTCATGTTTTAGGGCCCCCTTTACTCAATTTACTATACTGTACTTTCCCCTTTATTTACGTCAAACATTTGGTAAAAGAGCATACATAAGTTGAAGTTGTAGTTGTTGGATACCTTTATTATGTTTTGGTTTTTTACTTTTGTATGGCAAGCTATTTCCAACACAAAAACATAGTAGGACATGAGGATTTCCTAATTAGAGCGCATATCAAATTAAACACTGTTAACGTTAGTTCGTAGTAGGTTTTATTCTTATGGCTACTGCATGAAATAATTGCATGCAAATTAAGATACTAAATATTGATGCAGTTTTGTACCAGGACTTGATTGTTGCTTTCGAATTCGTACCATTAGCAATGTTTTTCGCAAATATGTTTTTTGTGTCCTGAATTAAATTGTCTACATAATTATAAGTTGCATGATACAAACTTTATATAAATTCGTTGTTGTTTCGTAGGGTTAATTAAAATAAAGATATATATCCTAAAATAGATTAATAGCTGTTGCTCCTAAGAATACATATTCAAATTTAAACTCTGGACAATTCCATCAAATAGTACTTCCTCGTTAGTTGTCAAAAACATGGGTCCGAGGAATATATCAGTGCGTCACCTCTATCAAAGTTTCCGTCAAGTAATTTCATTTTGTATGCTTTGAAATAACAAGATCCACTTTTTTTCTAAACAAACCTGCTTTAATATAAAAAGTGCACTCAAATGCTCAAGACAACTCGAAAACGTCAACTTAAAGTTATGTTATACGAGACAATTTTTTTGCAACTTGTCTTGCAACACCATTGCGGGACGAGTTGCGCGAGCCATTACAGTGTGTAACACCCCAAGCAATGGCTGAAATCGTTGCGAGATAAATTGCAGAGGTCGTTGCCGGAAATAAAATCTATACCATAGCGCCGTGTAACATGGCTCGTAATGGTTAGTGCAACTCGTCTCGCCATGACGTTGCGAGACTAGTTGCACGAAAAATTGTCTCTTGTAAGATCAACTTTAGACAATACCCCCGGAACATGAACCGTAAAACATTGGCATTTGTCTATGCATTGACTGTACAATGACAAAATACTTGAATTAGTGCATTGCCGGACAAATTAACAAACTTGTTACGCAAAATAAATCTGTAGATGTACCTCAATGTTGCCTTTACAGAGCAAGGAAAGTTACTGAAACCTTGTGCTTATTATAAATAGGAAAATATCTTTTTGAGAATCTGTATATGCATGGTCAGGAACATGAGAGATCAGGTGAATCCCATGCAATCCATAGCGGGTTAACCCCCAGCAGGAGCTGGAACTCATTTTTTAAAAAAGAAACCCAGCTAAGCAGTTTAACTGCATCAGTGGAACAAGTCGATAAAGAGACTTACACAGCCACAGCTGTATCATTGTTGTCGCTCTCAGGTAAACTCTATCTTATAGCAAAGATAACGATTAAAGTGCAAACATAAAATTATGATGGCGTACAAAGGCTTTACGATTTTAATCCTGGAAAACATTTCAGAAACATTATGAGAATCCTCCGAACGAACTTAACACTCTTAACAAGATAGGAGATGATTAAGATAAAATCTAACAGCCAAGAAATGAAATTAACCATATATAATATAATACTGAATATTTATTAACCTCGCTTGTGTGTAACTGATGTTAAGATTTCGGTCCGATATTCTATCTTACAAACCTCGCGGTCGGTTAACAATCCGCTTTTCACATACATCAAGCTATGAAGCCGACAAACAACTTTTGTTAAACCAGAACTCCGGAAAAGTAGCAATACTTTGTTTAGTTGTCCACTTATGACTCCTCCATTTCGTTTCCTCCCTGCGTGTTCAGTTTTGTAGTCTATTTTTACATGCTAAATTTGTACCTATTTATGGAAAACTCAAAAATTTCTTGCAAAATAAAGGTTACAAGATCGTTTAGCTTTTATTCAGTGCTCTATATGTAACCCAAGTGGGCAAAAAGTTAAGAGCTATTCAGATTTCAATAACAAAGATAGCAAATACATCAAAAACTAAAAATAAAATAATAAAGTCATCAACAATGATATAACATCGTCCAAAATACTTGAAAAATAAATTGTTTCATTCGATGCGAATTGAGGTAAAAGCAACAGCCGTATCCAGAGATACAGTCAAGTTTAACATTTTCATTGAGGGTTTCACTAAGTACAAGCATCAGTTTCTACACTGAGAATCCGACGAATCCGCCCAACGAAACCGAATCTTTTTGAAACTGCTTTGAATTTGCTGCTTACACGGATTGAAGTCGGTTATGCCAGATACAAAAAGCTGTGCTTCAAAAATACCCGGATCAGACAATGCAACAAAAGAAAACGGTCAAGGTTGAAGTACACTCTGTAAAGGTTGGACGTGATCATTTTTTATCACATACACACTGAAATACTCACTGAAAACCTTGTATACTAAAGCTCAAACGGAAATGTTTTGTAGCCAATCACTGAGAGAGAACGTGGTTGTAGAATTGGATGGAGATAATCGAATGCCTCTGAAATTAGATTATAGTAATCGTTCAAATCCTCATTTCGCTTTTTCCTTTATTCATTGGCTATGCTAATAACTATGTTTTGATTTTTTTGCCCTAAGGATCAGTCGTACTACCAATAACGTGACCAGGTTAGGTCTCAGCAAGGGCTTGTCGGATGTGCTCCTAAAAGTGGCATATTATGTTATTAGCAGTGCCCACATGTATTGACAAATTGTGCCAAATTATGCCAGAATTCTCAAGTTATGCTCCTGATTTCCGAAATTATGCTCACAAAATGATGTATATTCTGTACACATAGGCGCGCAATAACGACTACGATATTTTTCAAATTTATGAAAAAGAGGCAAGTCAGAGCAAAGTCAACACATAGCTATACTTAGCACAACTAAAATACGCATTGCAAGATCATGCCACCTGAGCTTGATTTATTTCTGTATTCCGTGTAGAAAACACAATACATTCACTAAGTAAGTTGATGCTCCAAAAAGTGCTAAAATTTGCTAATTACGTTCTGGCAGTGCTTGTTTTAAAAATTATGCTCTTTTGCTCCAATTATGCCAAACATTATGCCAGCACGATCCGCCAAGGTCTACTCTCAGCCACCCTACTCCCTTATGGAAAGCGTTGTACAAACTATGGGGGCTATAGAGTACAGATCCTATAGAGACCTTCGACAGTATAGTAGAGACAACAGAAAGTGTAGAAATTTAGAATGTAGAGAGAGATCCCTCGTGAAATGTTGCCGGATAATTTTGAGGCTTTAAATTAGCATTTTAATAAAGAGGAAAGCGAATACGCTATTAGGCTTTAATATAATATTCCTCAAAACTCAAAGGATTGAACATGTAGAATTTTTGCTTAAACGTATCGAAAAGGTAGTTTCTAAGGCTCCTTGCATTCTGTAATCTCTACTTGTCTCTCTAATAATTTTAAAACTCGAACTTTACAAATACATTTTGGTTACACATGCAGTCTCTCAGTATGGCGGTGTCTGAGGTCTTTACAGTTTCTATAACCTCTAGCAGTCTATAGTTTCGATATATGTTTTCTGTAAGTTCTACAGCCTTCACAGCATGTTTAAAATATATTAATCTCTACTCTCACTTATCTACTACAGTCTCTTCTCTCAGCTCTTGCTGCAATTTCTATACTTTCCACAACTTTCTATATCATCTCAAATTCTACACTCTTGTTTCTATAGCTCTCTAAAATACTGGTTTCACTATTTTTATAGTTTCTATTCAATACGTTCTATACAGTCTATATTCTGTACAATCCCTATATCATCTATACTTTCTACATCCTATAAAGATATCGATTCTATGCTATCTACATTTCAGTCTGATAGTTTCTACACTCTCTAAAATCTCTATAAACATTCTGCTATCTCTGAAGTTTCTATTGTATCTAAAGTTTTTGCACTTTAAACAGTCTCTGTAGTGTTAACAGTCTCTATTCTTCTCTACAGCCTATAAAAATATCAATTCTATCCGATCTACATTTCAGTCTCTATAGTTTCTACGCTCTCTAGTATCTGTATAAACATTCTGTTATCTCTGAAGTTTCTATTGTATCTGCAGTTTTTGCCCTTTGAGCAGTCTCTGTAGTGTTAACAGTCTCTGTACTTTCTACAGCCTATAAAGATTCTATGCTATCTACATTTTCTTTCAGTTCCGTCAGTCTTCATAGTTTCCATATTCTCTATAAAGTCTATAAACATGCATTCTGCTCTCTCTGAAGTTTGTATCGTCTCTGCAATTTCTACACTCTGAGCAATCTCTATACTGAAACAGTGTCTACACTTTTTATAGTCTTTCTATCTTTTCATCTCTACATTCTAGTAAGAAGTAGTTAATCAAGTAATACCTTTTTATCTATTTATTTATAGAGGGCTACACTTAGTAGTACAACTACACTTTTTTTACGTTTTTATAGAAATCCCATGGTCGCTAGTCTGTACCTTCTACAACATCTACTCCACAGTTTTTACATTTTATATGCATTCAAAATAGATTCCCGTCTTTAGTTTTTACATATTCTACGTTGGTCTTCATAATTTATACAATTTACCGTTTCCATTTAACAATTATCTGTCTGTATTATTTCAATTATCAAGCATTGCTGTTATGTTATTTGTATCTGCATTGTTAACGTTAGTGTTATCTATCGCTTTCTGTTTTGGAATATATTTTCTGATACTTTTAATTATCTTGAAACAAAATTTTTAATCTGTATCTCACACTTGTGACACGATTTATAATTTCAAATCCGAAAAACACCATATGCAGTGTACCGGCGTAGTCTGCTACATCTGTATCTTGTTCATGGTCTTCAGAGGCCTTCTGGCTAGATTAGTTACCTCTACTATTTCCAGGTTAGCTTGTATCTAATATTAACTGTACTGTACCTTGCACATGG
>JAOBYJ020219672.1:0-16469 GCA_025403565.2 Palythoa heliodiscus | reverse complement strand
GGGCTAGCGCTCGAAACGTCAGCTTTTTCAACATTCACGGCGATGATAATTTTTTCACCACTATTTCTTCAACAGTAAATAATAGTTTAGGTGGTAAGGTCCCGTTTTCAGCCAACAAATCCAGTTCAAGTAATGCCTTCACAGTCAGTCACAACTTGCAAAACTACAACCCTTTTGCAGGTAACACCATCTTTCAAGCAGTTATCGCATGTTCTTAGTGCTGGGATGTGGGATACATGAGACCCTTTTCTTGGTACGCTGAACACACTGTTTCTAAAGCAATGCAGTCTTCACATGGGCAGAAAAAAATTTGACGTCACAACATGCTGCAACTCACTTTGCTTCTTCCTGGGACACCTTTTACATGTTTGTATGGTTGCATGAGACACTTTTTCATACACTATAACTGTACAGCATTGTTTTCTGTTTTTTCACCTCATTTATACAGCCGGTGCAACTTCAACTCAAAGGAGCCTAAACCAAATTTTTTTTTCGGACTGCTCCTTGATTCCGAGGAAAAATATTTTAAAAATTGATGTTTTCTCAAACGTCGAACATATATTTCCTTTGCCGAATCTAATAGTACACGGCTCCGGTATCTTTCGATTGCACTTTCATCTTCATCAAACTCACAAGTCACTTGAGCGGTCCCACTAATGAAAACCGCCACGTGACACAGCGCGGCGAGTTTAACACGAGCCACATGCCTCAATTTGACTCACTGTGCATGCTTGCAGATGATAAATGCATGGCAAATGATCTAAGAGATCAAGCCGGTTCAACAAAACACCTTTTAAAACCACAATGCGACAAATTGTATAGTTGTTGTAGTTTACAAATAATTCGTTGATGTATAAATTTTGAGGAGCGAGATTCTAATTAAACTAAGCCGATTCTCATGCATTAATCACTAAAGTATTAATCTCAGTAATCGTTTAAAAATTATCTCAAATCTCAGTAATCATCTAAACTTTTAGTCCATTCTCAGTAATCAGTTAACCCAATGCACACCCTCTTTTTAAGTGATTTATTTTTCGATCTGTAAGCTATTAGAGAAATGGAGAACCACGAAAGAAGTGCTGAGAGAAAAACGAGCAGCAGGCGAGTTTTCCTAGCAATTCTTGAGTGTACTTAAACATTCACGAATAGTT
This sequence comes from Palythoa heliodiscus, assembly GCA_025403565.2. Classification (NCBI taxonomy): domain Eukaryota; kingdom Metazoa; phylum Cnidaria; class Anthozoa; order Zoantharia; family Sphenopidae; genus Palythoa; species Palythoa heliodiscus. The sequence goes on along the minus strand of JAOBYJ020219672.1, from coordinate 15,318 downwards.
CTATATAATTGGACAGAATTTTCTTTTTCTTTTATAAAATGAGCAACAAAAATCAAAACTAGGTACCCTATGGGTACGCGTGGCTACAGCAATTTAACTCTTCAACGTAAGAATTTCTTACCTAGAAAAATGACGTTTTTAGTTATTGCAATGAAACTCTTAGCAACTACAGTCTGATATATAAGACATCTTTCGAAATTTATTGGATGAATTTAGCATCCATAATTTTGCATGGAAAAGTATGCATGGAAAAGTAAGATTCATTATTCCTCAATAAAAATTACTTCCTTAATCAACGTTTTTGATTAATTAGCACTAGGTTTGCTTTGCAAAGATCTATCATAATGTGGCTCCTAATTTCCCTCCCCCCTCCTTTAAGAGTTAATATATATAATCAAAGGTTAAATAGCAAGTCAATTTAAGTGCTGCGAGCTGAATTCAATAATCGCCCCATGTAAGGTAACCCGGAATCCGGAATCCGGGAAATTTTAGCTTGTTGAATCCGGAATCCAGGACTTTGGAATCCGGAATCCAGCTTATGGAATCCGGATACCAACCACTGGAATCAAGAATGCAGGAATCCAGCCTGTTGTATTGTTGTATCAGGACCACTGCCCTTCTGAAAAGTGACTATTCTGTGAAAAATTTGAGGTGCGGGGAGGAGCAATAAACGATACCACGCGCATCAGTCAATTGCGGGTATCGACTTTTAAAACTATGGTGTCTCTGCCATGGTGTAATGCAATGACGTGACAGAGTCATATTCTGTTCCCGCGATGCGTGAGACAAAGGACCAAACGGTGACACACGCAGCCTCGACTTTACCCGGATCCCGGCGAAAGAAGCTACCGACCGCCGCTATGTTGACAACGACCGCAACCTCAGGAAACCTGGGGCTAGTCCGTCGATCCCTATGGCGGGAAAAAAAGTCAGACTCGCTCAACGTCGCAAGCTGTAGAAATTTTTAAGACTATATAATTCGAAAATGTTTAACTCCCCACGCACAAAACATGTTCCGCCTTAATGTTGTAACAAGAAAGTGTGTTGCAAAAATATAGAAGTTCGCTCGACGTTTTTTAACAAATCTCCAAATGCAAGTTTTACGCGCACTGTTTTGTTGCAAGACTGGTTTTGTGCGTGGGAGGTGAAAAGACCAAAATAGCTTTTTAGCTTTTTCCGCCGAAATGCAACAAGACAAGTTAAACATTTTGTTGCTCGTATATTATTGCAACTTAACGAATCTAAGTGCGACAAAGTATTTGAAAGATGTGCTCGAGGCAGTACACAGAACTCAAATAAGTGTTTAAGGGTCAGGGTTCGGTGCCCCAAACACAAGCACAATTGGTTGAAAGTTGTCCAATGTGCTGTGGCATCAGCAGTGTTACATTTTCATTATGTAGCTTCAAATTGGGAAAGGGTCATGAAGAGGCTCTCCGTACACATGTTAAAGACAAGCAAGGGATGCAAAAACCAGATATTAGAACCAGCAACAAAGAGAAGAAGCACAGTCAAACTCAACAGTTGAGAAATTCTCGAAGACAAAAGGCTCTCTCTGTGAAAGAGAGGGTTTAATTTAATGTATGAAGTTGAAGGCTTCTCAATAAACTTTTGCTTTGAATATATCTGTTCAGCAGTTGAAATGTACATTTCAACGTATTTTCTTTCTTCGATCACTCACTTTAGGCTCGACCTAATTATTGCTTCATCTTGAAGCGTAATTTTCACAAAATACGTATTTCAGGACTTTTAGAAAAGATATATCGAGTTGTGTTTACTTGATCGATCTGAAATTTTCAGGATTATTTTTCTCACTGAGTTGAATTGGAAAAGCAAAGAGTTTCGCCATATACATGTTTTATGTTTTATACTGGTTATTGACAAAAAGCCCAATATTTTTTTTCACGTTTTAACTGATATTGTGTCTAGTGGTTTTTAGGCTTTTGCGTGAATCAAACATGGCAAACTGTCAAAAAAATATTGCGCACGTAAACGGTAAAATTTATAAATTTATCATGACATTGTGTTTGTTATTTTAGTAGCTGCAAAAATTCTCGGTTTATTTAATATTCTAGTGTCTTTTTTTTTTCTGTTGACACCAAAATTACTCAATTCCTTACCCTATGTAAGCAAATTTATTTTCGCAAGTACCTCTTGGGATTTTACAGTTTGTGCTAAACAATTTGACATGGTGTCAAATTACAATTCAACAGAAATCAAAATATTTTTTTCTAAAATCTGTTGTTGATAAGCTTTATTCTGATATATTATTTGTTATGATTTCGATTTGTGGATTTGGAGTTATGGCTTTTTAAGAAAAGGTTCCCTTTTTCATCAGTAATCCCTCCTCAAATACTTTTCACACAACAAGTCTATATTAAATAGAATATTTTCATACCTACATTTATTTACTACATAGTAATACACCACACAGAAGCAAGCGAAATGGATTTCCAAGGGTTTCGGCCCGAGTGCCATCCTTAGCGTGGGGAATAACGATAAATAACGATATAACGTGTTGAACAAGTTAATTTCAGTAGTTATGATATAATGAATAAATGCTTTTTATTTACTCACTTTAATGTGTTGTTGTGTATAATAAAACTTCGTTTGCTGCGCTCATAAAATAGGCTTTTTTACTTTGTAGTTTTCCGATTTTATTTTACTCAGGCCGTAAATTAAAGTCCTAAACGTGCGTTTTCCATGAAGTAATTTCGACAAAGTGACAAAAATGTTGCCACAAGCTGAGGTAGTGGTGGGATAAACATCAACACTGAACATCTTCCTGCTAAGCATGATTTTGTAGAGATTACACGAACTCTATTTTTGTTTATGATATGTATAAAAAACGTATTTGAAACAGGTTTTTCGATAACAGAAAACTTAATCTACCGTCGCTTCACTTATCTTTCTCAGTTTCACCGCAAGAAGACAAATAACTTGTTGCGAATTTATGGCAATTCGGGTTGGTTCAAACAGATTTTCACTAAAACATCCCGCCGTGATTTAAAAAACAATTTACGATTTTCCTAAAATTAAAGTAGTTTTGCGAGGATGTTTAGACCTGATTAATCTTTTGCATTACCTCTATAACAGTTAAACAAGCTATCAAAAATATTTTTACAGCAAACAAGTCACGAAATCTTTATTTTCATTAAAAAACCAGCTGCCACAGATGCGATAACAGATGATTCTTTGATAATTTGATATCGGTTCTGCATGCAGCTGCCTTGAAATCTTTGCTGATTGCTTCTTCCTAATGCGCATGCTATTTACCCAGATCACATGACCAGAAAAAACATCTTTAGGAATTATCCGCATACAAACATATATATTCAGAGATCCATTCCTTTTGAATACAATCATATAATGTTCTTCAATTGGCTTTTCTAATTGTGACAGAAAAAAACATTGATGTAATGTTGCGACTGCCAAAGATTTGATATTCCAACGGAGTTTTGGAATCCTCGACTCCAAAATTAATATTGAAGACACTATTACCGAAAGAGGTTTGTGTAAAATCATGATTTCAATGCCGCCCAATGCAACTAAAGGATTAAGTGCTGCTGAGTTTGTGACATACAGTATCTCCATGCTTTTTATAATATCACTGGGTCTGTCGGGAAATATCCTTCTTATTTTCATATTAAGACAGGTCGAACATCGCCGTAAATCTACAACATACCTCATGTTAAATATAGCGGTGGCTCACACTCTCATATGCGTGTTTGGATATCCCATCGCCATTAGTTATACTTTGAAATGCAGAAGAGTTCCTCGGAAGTCCCCAACCTGCGACTGGTTAGCTTTTGTCAATGCAACAACAGGGATGTCCTCAATTATGAGTTTTGCTGTCATGAGTGTCACGCAATATCGGCGAGTCACACAACATACTCTTCCTTCCAAATCGCTAATAAAAACAAACCAGAAATTTCACGTCCTGTCAATAACTGGTATTTGGGCCACTGCCGTTCTACTTTCTATTCCCCCAATGTTTGGGTGGAGTACTTTTGTTCCATTACTTTCTGGAACAGACTGTCATCCCGACTGGGCCTCTGAAGACCCAACGGACAAAGCGTACGCGTTGTTTCTTGTCATTGGAGGGTATTTCATCCCTTTGGTTGTGATAATTTACTCCTACTCCAAAACATACAGGTACGTCCAGTTTTGGTAGGTGTTTAATATATGGACGTGAGATACAAGATACCTACAACATGCTTTGCTCGATCAAAATTGACTGACAGACATTAAAATGGAAGCCCAGGTGATTATTCTGTGTATATAGAGATTAGAACTAGCATAATAGAACTACCTTTTGATATCGCATGTTAGTAAGCAAGCGCGCTTGATGGATACCCCCGAAATTGTATAGAATATTCACTTAACCATGGGCACTTCTCACATCAAAAACTAAAAAAAATAGTAGCTATTCGTGTTTTACTTTAAATATGAGCTCGTTTCACACGTACTTTCAGCCACTAAAAATTGTAATAGTTGCGTTTATGACCGAGACCGAATTAGGGATAAGGTAATGTACATTTCCGTGCCATATTTCTCTTCTTAGGTATGCTGGGTGTTTATGATCTTTTCAGTCTCTTTCTAGGTATTTAGGGTGTTTATGATGGTTAACTTCACTTCCTAATTTAGGTTGTTAATGATTGTTACTTCATGCCTTGGGTAATTAGGGTGTTTAGGATGGTTTCTTTCTCTTCCTAGGTATATTGGTTATTCGTGATGATTAATTCATTTCCTAGGTATTTAGGGTGTTTATGCAAGTGCCTCAGTTTACTTCATACTGGCTAAGACCCTCCTGATTATACTTAAATGCTATTGCTGACATACCTTTCCAGGTTTATGAAAGACTTAGTATCCAAACAACAAAGGGATCGCTTCAAAAGAAGGACGCTTGCACAACAGAAGAAATTAATTCAAATGTTAGTTGCAGCCACCTTGGCTTTTCTCTTAAGCTGGACTCCGTACTGTGTGGTGAGTTTGGGCTCTGCAATCTCAAGTGATTTCACGACCCCTCTCGGCTTTTCCCTCATACCGCAGCTGATGGCAAAAGCGTCAGTGATCACAAATCCGCTTATTTACTTTTCCTTAACCAAATCATTCCGATCAACGCTGGTTAAACTCACTACGCAGTTGTTAACCTATCGCAAATATGTTGCTCATGGCAAACTAACAGAGAGCTTGGAGTTGCACAACGGTGAAGATGCTGGAAAGCTCAAGGGCAAATCGAAGAAGTAACTATAGCCCTACAGGTGCTATCGTTCAACAAAAACATGGACTGCTGAGGCAGAGCAACAGTCTTGCTGGAAAAACATATCTTAGTCACGTTAGTTATATATACATAAAAATCATTTTGGGCGGAAGCGAAGCTATACTCAATGTTTATATCTAAAAACTAACCTTGAAGCCTGCCTCTTATAAATAGTTCTCAGCTGTGAAACCAAATTTGAAAAATACTTCTAAAAAGGCACCAACGTACCAGCCCTAGATGACCTCTATAAATGTTAGCGATTTACCAGCATTAGAATAACCAGCATAAATGGTGGTATCTTACCAGCTATACAATAACTTCATTGAAGGCGATTTTCTAGTAAAAAACGACTTCCATAAATGGTGGTGTATACCTGTACTAGAATGACCTCCTCATACGGTGGCAATTTACCAGCACTAGAATGACCTAAACAAATGGTAATGACTTACCAGCACTAAAGTGATTTCCACATACCGTGGTAATTTAACAGCACTAGAATGACCTAAACAAACGGTGGTGATTTCAGGTACAGAAATGACTTCTAAAAACGGTGTTGATCTACCAGCACTAAAGTGATTTCCACATACGATGGCAGTTTACCAGCACTAGAATGACCTAAACAAACGGTGATGATTTCAGGTACAGAAATGACTTCTAAAAACGGTGTTGATCTACCAGCACTAAATGATTTCCACATACGGTGGTAATTTGCCAGCACTAGAATGACCTCAACAAACGGTGGTGATTTCTAGAAACGAAAGTGACTTCCAAAACCGGTGATGCGTGCCAGAACTAAAATGGTTTCCACATAGGGTGGTGATTTATACCAACACTGGAACTAACATCAAGATACTAGTACTAAAATGGCTTCCACAAATGGTGATTATTACCCAGCGCCAGAATGACCTCTATCATACTAAAAAAGCGATTTACCAGCAAAGTGACAAGCAAGACAAATAAAAAACTAACAATATCGTTACCCATGGCATTAAAGCAAAAACTGCAAAGCGAAAAAACGTTGTCAGAAAGGAGTGGTGGTCTACAAAAAACTAAAAACCCACAGATAGAAGTGTCTGGACTTTCTATACGCGAATTTCGTTTTATCTAACCATTTTAAAATACACTCAAAAATCCATTTTTAATTGAAGACCGTATTGCTTAGTAGAAAACGTCATAGGCCTCTACGCGACACTTGGAATTTTTCTTGATTCTACTTAGCGTTTCTTTCCTGTGCCTTCTTAATCAGTTACACAGAATTCTGCGTTTATTGAGTTTTTCTATGAATCAAACTGAAAAAATATTCAATAATAAAACATATATGTGTCTCAGTTTCGCTTCCAAATAAAGGTGGAAACAGAGAAACAAAAAATCGTTCAAAAATTTTCCATAAAAAGATAGCAAAAAGTGGCTGTTTTAGTTTTACAATTGTCAGGTTTTCGTATGTTCTGTTTTGTTCAACTCTTTGCATGCGAATACACCCTTTTTTATAAGAACATTTACTAAAAAACGCCCAGAATTTTAATTAAAACACGATCGGAACATGTCAAAGGCTGAGGAAAGGCAGAGAACTTTTTCTTTGAATACTGCATAAAATTACGGAAAAAAAATTGTTTCTCGCGTAATGTTTACCAATCCAACATCGCCTATAGAACTGGCAGATAAAATGAGAGTTTTAAAAGAACAAATTGCAGTTCCATGTACACGAAATGGCAAACTCCAAATCTCGCTAAACATGCAGTGTCCGGAAAGCAGACAGAGACTGAAATCTGTTTAAAAAATGTCACAAACTATGAAAATGTTATTGCTCAGCAAAAGTAAGCTTATTTTCTAAACATAAGAAACGATTCCAATGCATGACAAGCCGAGGAGATAGCTTTATATAATGTTCAAACTTCCGGTTGCTTTGTGCGAACGTAAAGTATTGTATTGTGAGATTTGGATTTGTGATGTGAGATTTGGATTTGTGTTGTGAGACTTGTTTTAAAACACTTTAAGAGCTCTTTTTTTAGGCTGAAAATCACAAATTCTTAAGGAATTGGTCCTACGAAGGACACGTTACAAACAACAAGTGCATTTAATATATGGTCAACAGAAACAGTTTTACCCTTGAGGATTAAATTCAGCCAGTTTAGAACTAGAAAATAGAAAAGATATTGGTGTTACATATTTCGATCGGTACATAGCAAATTCTGTTATAAAAGCAAAATTTTGAAACTTTAAAATGTACGATAACTATCAAAAATTACGGTACCGCAAGGATACGAAATTTAATAAAACCAGAAAAAGCAAGCACCCAAAAATTAAATAGTATTAGAGACTATAGGTTCTTATACAAACGCTACAAAACAAAGAGCTGTTAAACACTGTGTTATAGCAAAACCGCGAGATACGAAAGAGACCGTGTCTGATGACCTTAAAAAATTTAATTGAACATTGAAACGTGAATATGGTTCATGAAACGGTTCGGCAACGGGTAACTGTCTGGTTTACCTAACACTTTATTGTTTGATTCATTTACAAAGGTGAATCTTTTTAAAAAAAATTCTTTAGTACTAGTCTTAAAAAATAATGTTAAGTGATGGTTGATGGGCATGGGGTTAGTATAAAAGGGTAAAGTTTTACTATCATTAGATCAGTAATTGATTTGAAATTTTTCCAGCTGTTTCTTTGCCATTTAAGGCACCAAACATCTTTTGCTTTCCGTAGTTCAAAAGCTAAACCAAGGTTCATCTGTCAAAACAAATATGCTGTTGCTTTTAGCAAGATCTTAGATATGAAGTAGACTCGTGACTTTTACAATAGTCGAATTAATTATCCAATTCTATATCTTTGCTCTTTATTTTTTTATATTTTGCTAACTTAAGTTACAATAGATATTTTCATTCTGAAAATGATAAAACATAGTCCATAAATTATAAAAGTTATAAGTCATGGACGATCGCAGGTTCACAGGAGTAGAAAGTTCAGATTGTTTTAGATTTGTAAAACCCTTAATGTACCTTAAGAGTGGGACGACATTTTTGGAAATCGGTAATTGACTTTATCGTACATCTCGCTAGGTAGCTTTGTAAAATAGTTTTTTACCAGTTTCTGAAACGTATATTTGCGATCGGAAATGTTTTGTTATTTTCTTGTGTAACATGTTTACATCGGTTTTATTCTATCTAGATTCAAAACATTTAACTTCATCAATCGTTTAACAGAATGTATTTTGAAGTGTTTTTGAACACTTCAAAAAATATTTAGAAATAAAAAATGTTTAGAAATATTGAAAACATTGCGTAGAAATATTGAAAAATATTAAAGATATTAAAAATATTGAGAATATTGCGTTAATTAAAATCAGGAATTAAAATCAAACTTAACTGCGGTAAGTTTTTACTTTCAGCATATCTATTTGCTATCTTTCTCTGCCTTACAAATCAACAACTGCTCGGCTTGTAAACAAATTAATGAATTCATTCAAAACACCTTAACAGCTTTTTTAATTTGTCAATTTACCAAAGAAACATTCGCTACGGTATCTTAATCTCTCGTCAATGATATGCTAAAATCACCGATTTGTGATAAGGTTTTCATCAAAATATGCTCATTTCTGTGTAGTTGATCTGACAACGAATGCTGTACATATGTTAGACGCATCAAGACGTTTTTGCGCATTAAGTGGCCTAAAAACCCGTTTGATAATTACAAAAACAAAGCCACTGCATAAAACCATACTCTATTTAAGAAAGCGAGAACAGAAGGCTAGAGTATTTGTAACAAGAAGAATTCTACAGCGTATACGAGAATTTAGAAATAAGGTAGTGATATTAACATATCCCTTTGATATATATTTATGTGTGCTGGAAAGTAAAGAGTACGATAGACAGTCATGTAAAGAGAAACTGACCTTTTTACCCCGACACTATGACATTGCTTTCAAGAGTTGAAAGACAAGCAACGGGAAGACCAAAACAAAATTGTCATCATAATGGTCATCGAAAGGTATTTCAAAACATCTAGGCGACGGTACGGATACTAAATGTTAAAAAACCAGCTACTTCTTGCATTGAAGCAAGCTTAAAAATTTTGCATCAAATCTATGGTCATGGACTGCCGAACAGTCTTTTCGAATACTTGGGCGTATCGAAAAACCAGTAGCCGTCATTCCGAAATATGGCAATTTACATTTTATTATGGATGTACAAGGTACAAAGTACAAATGCGTTGCTAGGTCTTGGAAATTTCTAGAGAAGCAAAGGTTTAAAATATGGCAACGTACGTCATACGTACAAACCAAAATATAAATTAATTTGCTGTAGTTTGTAGATAAGGAAACGTAATGAAAATTCAACCGCATCAATTGAGAAATCCTATATATTGAAATATTGACCTGGTCAATGCAGACAGATTAAAATGTTGTAAAAAATGCGTAAATCTTACAAGAAATCTAAATTGTTTTTTTCAAATTGTTGTTTAAGTTTGTACAGTGACGCTTGCATTTGACTTCTCTCTCTAGAAATGCAGCCAAGCGCAGTGAACAGAATAAGTGATGCCTCTTACACAAGCTACGCAGTACTGATGGTCTTAGTGACCTCTCTTGGACTTTTGGGCAATACGACCATGATTATTGTTCTTAGACAAGTTGAACATCGGAATAAGCAAATCTCGTACCTGATGATGAATCTTGGTGTGTCCAACATAATTATATGTGCTTCTGGATATCCTGTTGCCCTGGCACACCGCTTAACCGCCATGGAAGAGCCCCTCCGTTGTGGCTGGATAGCACTTTGTAATGCTACAACGGGCATTGCTTGTATTTGGACACTAACTCTGATGAGCGTCAGCCAATACCGAGGTATCACCAAGATTACTGTTCCTTCGTATCCACAAAACCGCTTGAACAAGCGACGTATTTTCCTGAGCATCATAGCAATTTGGCTAATATCCATTTTGCTCTCTATTCCTCCAATGTTTGGGTGGAACCGGTTTATTCCTGTATCCTCAGGAGTTAGCTGTCATCCGGACTGGGCGTCTCAAAAACTAGCTGACAAATTTTACATCTGGTTCATGGTCACCGGAGGGTTTTTCATTCCTTTGATTGTGATTTGTGTTTCCTACGGTATGACTTACAGGTGCGTTGTCCTTGTTCTGCTATCACTTGACTAGATGAAAAATTAATCACAAAAACTTGTTAAAAGTACTAAATGGCGATTTGCTACTCTCCCTTTACTTTAAATATTTTCCTTTGCAAACTTTACTCTGTTCATATCAAAACTTCAAAGCCTCTCACAGTCAGTCATCCCGTTTGGTTTCCCCACTATCTAAAAACAGCTCTGTCTTCTGTGTTTTTCCTACCTTTGAAAAATTATTTTACGTTTGTTTAAATTGGTTTTGTCTTAGAAAAATAATTTGGTGGGTGTTTTGTTTATTCAATTTGAATAAAAGATTCCCGAGATCACATAATAAATATACCAACGCAACAACCTCTCCGCTGAGTGTACGTGAAATATTTTTGGGTGTGTGGACAGAAAATTAAAGCAATCCAGAATTTATAGTCATTTAGTTTCAGTAAAGTCCTATAGCTACTGCAAAGAGTGTTTCTGTCCGATCTTTTTCTAGTCTGCAACATTTTCCGGGACGCGATCCAGTCTCACAATGTGCTTTAAACGGAACAGAAAAACCTCTTTTTAACAAGCCAGGATTCAACAAAAGAAGCAAAGTTTGACTCACTGAGACTGACCTGCTCCCAACCAACAGGCTTCGATTCGTAGCTACCAGTATCGCAGAGGTCACGGGTTCGAATCCCGACGAGTTCTGAAATTTTTTCTGGCTTCTTTTTTGTAATTGCTTAAATTTCGTTTTTAACCGCGAAGATCGTATCATAACGTCATTGCTTATAACCGCGGTACAAAAATCCTTTACAATAACCACAATATAAAGTATATTACAATGCACAATGTACAATGTACAATGTACAATGTACAATGCTGCTAAAACAACATCATAACACAGGAATAAATTAGGTTGAAATTGGATAAGCGCTTTTGGAGACATGGTGGAATTCATTATGAGAAATGTCGGAAACATCTGGCAGTGGACGGGGTATTTGTATCTAGCGAGTCTCAAGTGGCAACTCGAGGGTAAAACACAGTATACCTTAGTAATTGAAAACCAACAGTTAAGAGCTTTATTCACCTTAATAGTAACTTGGAATGAATCACATATGATAAGATGATTATAACATGGATAGGTGTTGGTTATCAGGAATAACCATAGGGGCTATACTAGCCAGACAAACAGAACTCTATTGCACTGGTATAACGTTATAATAATAACTGACTCAAGATTTTGTTACAATCTGCGGATTTAATTACAGAAAATTTTGAGTGCAATAAATCTGCAGACACTAATAAAAGAATGTTCGCAGTTTGTAATGTTTGGCGTAAAAAGCTTTCGATGCTGATTCGAAGGCCTCTACTGGGACCGCGGAGCGATAATTTTATTGGGGGGGGACAGACGAGCGCCATATGCGCGAGTTACTTAGGGAGGAAATTTTGAAAACAGGCACCTCTAAAAACGCTATGAATGCATCTAAAATTGTAAATTGCAATAGAAAGATGAACTAAAATTTACGTGAATAAAGCACTATTTGATCACAGACTATATGTGATGGAATACTAATTTCTTGACGCACACATAAACTTGTTGGATGCATTTGTAAGTACAGATAATATATTATCGTAGATTAGTTGCTCTATGTCTACGCTCTATGTCTCTATAGATTTACAGATATATGGATTTACCAAATCAACTTTTTATGCAGCGAAAGGTCATTTGGTCTTTAATCTAATTTTAAGAATCATTTTATACTAACCATTTGCTTCCAACGGATAGCTCAATTACTAGCGAGCCTCTCTGACTTAGAATCTCGTCAAGGCCTCAAGTTTTTATTTTCAACCATTTTGTTATTGTTGTTCGTCTCAGAGGCAGTGGTGGACGCAATAATTTGAAATGTGGGTCCATGCCTTATTTGGTATTTTACTGCACTCGGCGATATCGCAGAAGTGACGGGTTTGAGCCCCAGCGAAGTTCTAAAACTATTTTTCAGGCTTCTATTTCGTAATTGCATAAAATTGTTACATTACCGCGAAAATAACATTGCTGTCTGAAGTCTGGAACCAAGCCTGTCTTGTGTCCAGTCTCTCAGGTGAAATTAGCAGATTAATACGAAAGATGGATAACGGATATTATCCGAATTTTCTAGAAAATTTCAATCAAGTTTCCAGTGCGAGTCTTACAGTTGTTTGCTTTTTACAGTTTTCTCTGGATGTCTTATCTACACGCAGTTACAATGCTAAGTCAATACTACCACATGCTAATTATATATGTCTAATTGAGTTTTTGATTGTGAACTTTAGAAGGGAAACCACTTTCGGGTAGATATCATCACCCCCCAACCCCCTATCTCCTCCACCACCACCATCACCACTACCACCAGGGTTCGATTCCTAGGTTTCTCATCTGGGCTGAGATTTGCTGATCTCAATTTGACTCCGAGAGTTTTGCAAAATTGACACAAGTTCATAAGTAGCCCTCGGAGAGATGATAATAGGAACTTGGCAAGGGAGTCAGAGTACATAAGTAAGGGACTAATTGTCTTATTCATTGTCCCGCTGCACCCCTCCAAAAATATTAAAATACTGTATCAAAATAAATTTTACAAATTATGATTGAATTTGTGCCGATTCTCAACAGGTTTATGCGCAAACTGACATTGGACCGAATAGGAGAACGTGCTAGAGTCAGACGTCTCGCGCAGCAGAAAAGACTCAACCGAATGTTAATAGCTGCCATCGTGGCTTTCATTCTGAGCTGGTCCCCATACTGCTTTGCAAGTTTAGTCTCTAACTTTGAGGGACATCAAGTGATATCACCTGCACTCTCTCTTGTTCCAGAAGCAATGGCAAAGGCCTCTGTAATTTACAATCCTATAATATTTACCTATTTTAATAAGTTCTTTCGTGCTACTCTGGTAAGACTGACCTGCACCTTGTTAGCTCGCATTAATTGCTGCCATGCTAATCGTGAGGCGGTACCTGGGAGCAATGCTAACGTCAGTTGTTTATGTAGATACCACAGAGAACCTCACTTTGGTACTCAGATACACGGAGAGAGAATTCGTGCTTTCACGATAGTCGAGAGTATACAACTGTACTAGGATGAAACGAAATGCAAGTTAACAGCGTAATGTTAATTTGTCGATAATCATTATTTATTAGACATAACACTATACATCTGCCATTATTCTTATCTTCCCACCACCACCACCATGATCATCATAGCCATAATCATCATCACCATAATCATCATCACAATCATCATCATCATCATCATCACCACCATCATCATCACCACTAGCATCATCATCATCATCACCATAATAATCATCACCATCACCATTTCCATAATCATCATCACCATATCATCATCACTATTCTCATCATCACCATCACCATAGCCACCATCACTATCGCCATCATCGTCACAATCACCATAGTCATCACCATAGTCATCATCACCATTGTCATTATCATTATCATTATCATATCATCATCACCATCATAATCACCACCATCATCATCATCACCATCACCACCACCATCATCATCACCATCATAATCACCATCATTATCACCACCACCATCATCATCACCATCACCACCACCATCATCATCACCATCATAATCACCATCATAATCACCATCATAAATCAATGCAAAAGTTCCACGAGTATTCTATCAAAGCCTTAAGATAATAACCAAATTAAATAAAAAGACGAAAAAATGCTTAGTATTTATCAAACCTGTCATAACGGTGTTTTTATAGTTTAATTCTATCTCGTAACTCGGGTGTACGTTTTTCAGTCCATTTACATGCATGTTTACTCATTTATTAGTATAATACAGAACCAAATATGTAAGACTTTATTTTTATAACCCGACAAAACTTTTCAATCGAGCTTAAACGATGAAAGTTATGGTTGCGTACAGGCGGCTTCTATAAAAACGTTTGTTTTTCCAGAAAATGATCATTAAAACATACTTGGTTGCACGGTGAGCATCATCGCAGTGTCCGAGTGGTTTGCGTGTGTATCTCGTAACCCTGGCGTTGCTTGCCCGGAGGAAGGGGTGGGGAGCTCCCAACCTTTTGGGGCGGGGATGCTCGTCGGAAAATTTCAAAGGAACCGGCCAAAGAGGTACCAATCTGGGCGTGGCTCAGGTCAATTTTAAACCCTAAGAGGTACCATCCAAAAGCGCACATGCAGATAACATTTCAATCAATGATACTGAGGAATCCCTAAAAGGTACCGCACTGTATGCAAATGTCAAACTTTTGTCCCTGGCACCCTAAGCGGTACCAAATCCGTGAATTTTTACCCCTAAGAGGTACGACGAGCGTCCCCGCCCCAAAAGGTTGGGAGTTCGCCCCCCCCCCGGGGGTTGCTCGCGAGAGTTCGATTCACGGGCTGAACACTGTAATGTGTCCTTTTACAAGACAATGTGCCAAACGTGTTCCAGTCGACTCAGCCGTATAAAAATGAGTATATATATATCAGCTTCTGTTGTTTCCAGTTGTTCTAAAGCCGACTGACACTAACCCAGACTTACCTTGTAAAGATTGATTTGGGCTGTAGTTTGTTTCCTTAGAAAACCTGAACATTGCTTTTATGCAGTGCAAACATTTCCTTTAATTTTCCTTCCGAAAAAAATTTCGGAAAATATTCCAAATTCCTTCAAATATACCCAGAAATTATCAAAGCGTGGTATACTGTATATCCGAAATTTGCGAGTGATATACCAAATATACCCATAATTAAGCAAAAATATACTGTATACCCAATTTAAAAAGCCCCTGTATACCCGATTTAAAAAGCCCCTGTATACTGTATACCCGCCTAAAAAAAGCCCCTGTATACTGTGTACCCAAAAACCCTGAACAACTGAACCTAGGGGTTAACTTGCGGTCGATTTGTGTCCCATTCAGGGGGGAGTCGAGGACTCTCATCTGCTTAA
>JAOBYJ020218658.1:0-16472 GCA_025403565.2 Palythoa heliodiscus | reverse complement strand
GTCCGAGTAAGAACTCGGGTACATCCCATTGTTCTGCGGCATTTCAAAATATTTTCATGTTTCCAAAATGCAAAATATTATTGCTTAAATAACTTTTTCTTGCTCGCAGCACTTCACTTTCTATTAGAAACTGCTAGTATAAGCTATTATATAATACTTGGCTTCCGTGTGATTCTTAGAAGTAATCATTTGACTGTATTGAACAAACATTTGGTGAACGATAAAGGTTCTTTAAACAAATTCCTTTATTGATATCAACATATTGGTTGGTATTTCAATCAACTGGCACAGGATGTAAATGGAATTTCGCTGTTATTTATTCAAACAGGATATCGAGATTTTGCAAAACGCGCCAGAAAGGAATGGAAATTAAAAGACGAAGAGTTCGTTTAGATATTATGAATCAACTTGCTAGCAAAAAGAAAAGTATCTACCAAGGCAGACAGATCCAAATGAAAAGAAAATGACTCCGGATGTTAGAGCTAACCTCTCTTCGGTTCCATGTATAAATCTTGATCGCTTTTCTCATTTAAAGAACAACTTTTCACGTTTACATCAAAAGTTCTGATCTACCTATTAACTGATCACTTAACCACTGTTGACTGAGTAGTTCTTGCTTGCTTTGCTGATTGATAGTCAGGTGATAGACTGACTCACTGACCAATCGACCGACCGATCGATCGACCGACTGACTGACTGCCGAATGAATGAATGAAGCAACGAACGAACGAACGGACGGACGAACGACTGACTGACTGACCGAATGACTGACTGTCTGACTGACTGACTGTCTGACTGCCGTCTGACTACTGACTGACTGACCGGCTGACTGACTGACTGACTGACTGACTGACTGACTGACTGACTGACTGACTGACTGACTGACTGACTGGCTGACTGGACTGGACTGGACTGACTGACTGACTGACCGACTGAGAGACTCATAGAAAGATAGATAGAGTGGTATTTTGATGGATAGATGACTGATCACACAAACAAGAGGAGTAAAACGTAATTTCTTTCTTACGTGTTAACTGTTTGAAGATGTGTGTGAGAGTAGCTTGCTGGAGATCGCAAGCATATCTCCGGCTATTTTGGCGGAGACAAGCGATCGCAGGCTAGGTTAGGGGAATCTTCTTTATCTCGAAGAACGCATTCCAATTCCCAATTTTTATACGTTCGGTCCTAGTCATTGTGAATTTCGTCATAGTTTTGTCAAAAGTACATGTGGATCCATGAGGCGGTAGCAGTCGGATCCACAGCTACTTTCACAAAAAGGCAAAAAATTATAAATTCATATTATTGTCTGCTTATTGACAGATAAAAATTAGCCAATGATTGCGCGAGAATTCCTGCAGTTCTATTGTAAAATATATCACTGACATCCACAATAATTCTTCGAATGCCCCTGTTTTCTACATAGAACTATGAATGCATGTCTTGCACTCGTTCTCTTGTTGATAATCTCATAGGAACCTCCAGGCACTTTAGGAAAAAAAGAAATAAAGATCGGATTTAGTTACGTTGTTACTGTGACAACGTAACTGACTTGCTAAAGTGCACTGCAATAAGAAGGCTGTATAAGTCTGGTCCTACCATTTATCGAGATGGCATTGCCACAAGAGCATCAGGAAGCTACAAAGGTTTAACTCGGGTATTATAAGGTGTTCAAGATAAGACGAAAACAACGCTTAGGGCAACGCCGTTTAGATAAAAGAAGATTCAGGTTGCTCGCTACTATCATAGCTATCCCAAACTGAATATAACATACAGCGTCAAAATTCGATAAGGTTTTCGCTTTCTAATTTTTCTTTTTCTCTTCTTGAGGTTTGTGCGATGGTACGCTTGGACGATCGTCAATTTTTAATTCTAATTAATCACAAGTTCACCTGCTGGAAGACAATCTGGATGGCTTGTTACAGCATAGGAACTCACCAAGCATAAAGTACTCTGTGTATTTTCCACAGGTACTTCTTATCAAGATTATCGCTAGATTGCTTTAGCTGAAAAGAAAATGTTAGCATAACATTTCATCTAGCATTTCGAAGAAAAAACTGCAAAAAGTGCAAGAATATATGACTTGAGCTATGTTTAAAAATGTATTTTTCTAAAAGACACATCGCCTTCCACCTGCTGCGCCATCTTCGTTACCGACGTGTATTTGGGACAAAAATATTTTTTAAGTTTATACTAACCTGCGATCAGGCGTCCCTTGCGTCCCTTACATTTTTTGTCGCGGCGGGAAGGTACGCCTGATACAATTACTTGACTATTTGTCTGTTACTAGTCCAGAATCTGGACTTTTCTCTGATTGGTCAAGAAACAAAAAGGTACTTAGAACTGAGCCATGATTGGTTACCTTTGTGGCGGTGTGATTTCCGGTAAAAAAAAATCCAGCGTGCTGATGAATGCCATCATGACGTCACGAGGCGAGCGAAGAGAGCGAGTTTTTGTCAGCTTTAAATGCTTCTCTTCAGAGTTTTGTTCACAAAACTCTCAATGATGAACAAATAGAATGCATTCATAGAATCGCATGCCATGGGAGAGATGTTTTGGCAGTGCTACCGACGGGATTAGGCAAGAGCGCTATATAATATATGTATTACGACCGTTTCCGTTGATACGCGACAAAAAACAAAAGCACCCGCGGAAACGTTTCCAAAATTTCCGTCAATCATACATGTTATCGACAGATCGGATCGAAATCCACCAATCACAGCGCGCTAGCATGACGTAAAGAAGGTCTGAAGGTCACACTAATGGCTGCGATTGGTGGATTTCGATCCGATCTGCAAGACTTCCGGTAATTCTGCTTGGTTATCGGGAGATGGCATCGTCGACATTCGCGCTGACTGATATTTTAATTAGGGGGCGGCAGACAAATAGTCAAGTACTGGTATCAGACGTACCTTCCCGCCGCGACAAAAAATATAAGGCTGCGTTCCTTTGGGGTGATCCGGATTTGGATCAGTGATCCAAGATGTGTCTGGATCATGGTGCATCAAAGGAACTGGTGAATCCACTGCGGTCATGGATTCGCCGGTTCCTTTCATGCACTATGATCCAGATTAGACAGATCTTGGATCACTGATCCAGATCCGGATCACCCCAAAGGAACGCAGTCTAAGGGACGCCTGATCGCAGGTTAAGTTTATACTACTAAAGCCGGACATTGAATAAGGGGTAAACGTATCAATAATTAATTAAACCAAGGGCTATAGGTAATGCCGTTAACTTAATAACAAAGCCCGTTGCCTGGCAAGAGGAAAATGTTCGTTATGAATTTGATGGCTTATTTTTTAATGTTACTGACTTCGATCACCGTTATTGCGAAGAAAGGTAAGCGCCGTTGATTCTGATTTATAAAAAGTTTAACCTCCATTTGATCCAAACTGGGATTCTTGAAAATGTTAAGTTGAGAAACATTTGTAGGAAATTAGGAAAATAATTCACACCGATCAATGAAATACAAGGGATAGGGGTAAGAGTCACCTGGAGTGGGGGGAGAGACTATTACCCTTCGAGGAAGTGATTTCCCTCTCTTTCTGCTCAGCGAGAGAAAAGATAATCATAAAAATTGCTCTTTGTCCTACCTTTCCAACTAATCTACTTTTGTCCAGTATAAGATCTTCAATCAATTTAAGCCGATTTGATGTAATTAGTTTCTTTTGTTTTTAAAGAAGAGGAAGATTCCTTTTGTAAGGGATAATCAAAGACTTTTAGCGATGAATCTGGTCTTTTGTTACAGATAACGAGTAGGAAAATAAATTCACATCAATCAATGAAACACAAGGGCCCGGCCGTTAGAATGGCTTGGAGTGTGGCGACAACCGGTGGCGTGTCTGTTACACTCGCGGTGCACAAACTGCATTGTTCTTTGAGTGAGATGTGTCACAGGAAAAACGAGTAAGAAGGGCCAGAGAAGCGTGAAACTTAGCTTAAATGTCAAATGTAATCAAGATTATTTTCGTTATTTGATATACTTTTTTGAGGAGTTATTGATTCCGAGATTTGCTTAATAGCAGTAATAGGCATAAGGCCTATTTTTTTACGGTTTTCGGTTTTTACGGTTTTTTTACGGTTTTCGGCACCATCTTGACCGGTAGGCAAGGCGGTCAGAAATTATTGGGAATCCGATGGCAAATACCTTTTTCCAAAATTGAATTTTACAGAATTTATGAATCTCAACGTTAAAATACTAAGTAGAAGATTGCATTCACCAAGTTTGAAGAATGTAGGTTGGATAGAAACCGCTCAGTTAATTTTTCTTATTTTTCATACATTTGTCTGTAATTTTGTTCACGCGCCGCCCTTTCTACCCTGCCAAATTTACAGACAAATGTATAAAGAATTAGAAAAATTAATTGAGCGCGTTCTAGCCAATCTACATCCTTCAAACTTGCTGAAAACAATCTTCTGCTCAGTATTTTAACGTTGCGATTCATAAATTGCGCGAAACTCAATTTTGGAAAAAAGGTATTTGCCATTGGATTCCCATACAAAGACTGTAGTTTCTGACAGCTTTGCCTACCCGTGAAGATGGCGCCGAAAACCGAGGTATGGCCTATAAACTGTTCACTCGGTTTTCGTTCCGATCGAGGAGCTCCGTAGCGTGGTTGGTTAGCCCTTGGGCAGTTAATTTCACTATCCGTGTTCCCATATTGGCAGGAATTTGGTAAATGCATAAATTTCAAGAAAAATTCGAGTAAACCTCGGCAACATTTTTTCTTTAGCAATTTTTGTCTATCGAACGTTCACTTGTTTAGTTAAGAAAACACCGCTCTTTATTGTTAATTTTTTAACATTATTTGTTTGCAGTTTTTCAAATGTTTGTTCACTGCAGTGCAAATGAGTCAGTCAACTTAATATTTTCAAGAATCCCAGTTTGTATAAGGCTATTTTTGTTTTGTATTTAAAATCCAGGCGCCAATTTCATTTGCCAGCATAGCAAAATGTGGCATAGCTCAGCAACCCTTCAAATCAAGTTTTGCTAAGTTTCTGGCCCAATCAGAAGGCCTAGCTCGATACTCTTAAATTGTTCACAGCGGCAAAACATGAAAGTAATTGACGTGTGTTATGCAAAATGCATCCGCTAGTAAAACATTCAGGGATGGAAATAGTAGTTTAACAAATAAGGAATGAAGCAGGTTACAGTTTTATAAAAATCAAAACATTATAGTTTCGAAAAAGCATACTTGAGTTACAGAATAATATTCATCCTTCCTGTTGCTTGTTGGAAATTTTTCTTCCATATTCATGCTATTGTACAGTTCAATTTGTTTCAGTTAAACGCCTCATCAACAGCTTAGCGTAAGGCTCTGAAGATATGTCTCGTATTTTACCTCGCAGATCAAGTCACTTTACTTTTTGTGGGAGATATTTCCTTCTCTGGTCCGGTGAAATATTACGTGGAACGCAAGTATCACACATATAATGACTCGTTCAATGAGGTGGCTCCACACATCAGACAAGCTGATATTTCAATTGGTAATTTGGAATCTCCTTTTGTCAGTCAAGATGTGTATCGTCACATGTACAAAGGAAGAAAGTCAGTTACGCTAGATGCGAGTCCAGAGGCAGCCCCAGCATTGAGGTAAAATAATTGTATCAAGAGTAATAAATTAGAATGATGACTAATTGTGTATGGGAAACAGGTGAATTCTACGAAGTAATCAACTCGAACTCTGAGGCTTCCCAGAAGCTCAATTGCTTGAGATGTCAAAAAAAGGACAAAAAGATGCCCGCAGCTCCTCTAAACGTTGTTCAAAAGTTGCTGTAAGTAACTAAAATTGCTCAAAAGTTACTCAGAAAAAACGAAAAAAATTGTTACTCTTTTCCTTGTTTGATCTGATGCAAAAGTATACAAATTGCACAACAAAAGTAAGATTTCTAAGCATTTTTGTGCTAGTTTGGGGCGAAAGCAGTGTTACGAAATAACTTTGTCCTCAGGTAAAACCCACTGAAAATGTATGAGTAAAGAGTACGCAGCAATGTTATGTTAATGTTATAAAAATTCTTCACCTGAGACACTGGAGTCAGACAATTGCAGGAGCATAATGGGCGCCTGGTCAAGTGTGAATGTTCGTGCACAATTTTAAATTTTCTTTAAAGAAAAAGAAGCTGACCTACAGCCTGCCTGCATGCATCTTTCACCTATGATCTAACCCAAGGGGAAGAGAGAAATCTTAAAGTTGCTCAGCATGCAAAACGTTGCTAGAAATGAAAAAAGCTGCTGGAAACACGAGAAGTTTCCAAAAAGTTCCCATGTAACTCGTGGAAAGCTCTAATTCGCAGGCCGAACCAGAAAATTTCTGCCGCCTGTCAGAACTATTAGGTTATTATTGAATCTGCGTAAAATTAATCACAGAGCCAATTTAATTCCCAAGCAGGGGAAAGCGTATCATTATTATTATTATTATTATTATTATTATTATTATTATTATTATTATTATTATTATTATTATTATTATTTTTACTATTATACAGCAGTAAAAAACGTCTGTATGCCATATACAATAAAAGCAACACGAGGCGACGCAGCTAATCAGTGAATAAAATAGAATATTATTATTATTATTATTATTATTATTATTATTATTATTATTATTTTCATTGACTTTGCTTTTCAAGAAATAGTTAGAGCATGGAAAAACATCTAAAGTGGAACTTCAGTATTTATTTCGAGTTATCTTCTTGGATCTGTGACGTCATGTAATCAAATCCACATGATTCTTTGCTTTCTCTCAGTTTTGCAGGGTTTGATGTTGTTACACTAGCCAATAATCACCTGAACGACTTTGGTTCCGAAGGAGTCAACTTTACTGTTGACGTTCTTAAAAAGACAGGAGTGAAATATTTTGGTGTCAGTTATGGCAAATATGACGCTTCTCAGGTATCAATGATAGTTTGGGTCTCTTACAGGCTGCGTGAAGGAAGACACAGCTAGCGAAACAGGTCTATTGCTAGACAATTAGGCAAAATGGTCGGTTTCAGATGTCAAGCACAGGGTGCAATAAATGTTATTAAAAACTGGATTATTAGAGAATGCATGACGAGAGTTTCATTGGCTAAATGAGCCAACGTGGATTATGAACCATTATTATACACAACACAAATAAGTGAATAGCACTTTTTGTGCGCGCTGATTGGCTAGCTCGGAGGTGATTAGCCAAGTACTATTCAACTCTGTAATTTGTTTGTCCCAAGAACACCTACTTACGATTTCCGCAACGCGAAGAATAAGTTATTACTGCCAAAACCAACTGATTACCTGAAGCGTAGAATAAGTTATTACTCCCAAAACCAACTGATTACCTGAAGCGTTGCTTCAGTTGCAGTGGCGCTATTCTGAGAAACAATCTTCCTGAGGAAATACGTACATCTAATTCCTTAGGTTTCTTTAAGAGAAGTTCTAATAGATGGTTTTTTTGGTCAGTACTACCACACATTAAATATGTAAAACAGTTTTTGAGAATTTTTAGTGAATTTTCTGCGTAGACTGATGTTTTTAACCGCGTTTTGATAATTTTATCATTCGTTTTCTCTGGTCACAAATAAAGTTAATCTTTGGGCCGCTAGTTATTCACTTGTGTGATATATACTAAAACAATTATTCTCCTCAGTGTCGCTTCGCAGCTCGGTTAATAACCACCACTATTTACCTACACTGCGGTGAATAATTGTCAATTATGCTATCCGCGTGATTTCTCGGGGCGTTTTTATTTTTATTTTAGGTTAGTTTTTAATAAAAGAATTATTTCACTCGCGCTTGTTGGATATGAGATGATTATAGCTAACCCGGTGCTACGGGACTTGGCTTGAATCATATTTTTTCTTATTTAAGAATAAAAATGAATCTGTTTCCCGGGCCCCCAATTGTCTTAACTGATCCATTATCATTCTCTCTCTGATTTACAGGATCCTCTGATACTGGAACGACGCGGAATCACGATAGGGTTTCTTGGTTACTGCGATTCCTTATCTGTAACTGGCAAAAATTGTACCGAAATGAGGATGTTGTTCAACTCTGGTCCGGCTGTTTATCGAGATGACATCGCCACAAGAGACGTCAACAAGCTAAAACAGGTGTTACTGCAGTTTTAAAACTTTAAAGGGAATCTTGGCTAAATGAAAAACAGTTTTGTCTCAAACCATAAGTTGGTGTTTGTCTTAAATTATTTCAGCGATTTTAAGGCGTTAACTTTTTACCATTTATAAATGTTGGATTTCCCTTTTCCTGCACGCCGCCATGTTTACCCCTGCATTGTTTAATGCTACATTGTTATACCTCCCAGCTCAAATATATGTTTTCCGATTGAAGGAAAACGTGTCACATGTCGTGGGTCAAAATCCATTAACTCTCTAGGACGAACAAAACTCATTAGCTCCCTATGGAAACAACTCACTGTTTATCTTGCTTATTTTTTCAACATTGCTTGAATCTAGAGGTATGAAAGTGCTTATAATTGGTGTAATTAGCTTAGGTTTAAGTTGATTTGGAATGTATTCTAATGGCATTTATTTTGATTGAATTCCTCGTGGGCTAGGTTTCATCAGTTTGGCGGCACAAGCCCACATCTCAGAATTTGTGATCCCAAGTTACGTAGCGTTCACTTGCCTCGACTTAAAAGTGAAAATTTTAACTTCGACTGTTCTTGAAGTTGGCAAAAATACCGTTTTCTTCAATAACCAGAAATAAGGTCCGGTGAAGGTTAATTTGGCTTCGAAATCTCAATGGATAAGATGACGTTGTTGAGAACACGTAGCTCTGTTTACGAGTTACTTTTTAAGTAATAGTTGGGTGAATTATTTCTTCTCATTGTCCCACATTGACCCTTAGAGGACTATGGCTGTATCACACTTGGTCACTTGGTTCTCTAGCGTTAATTTTGGGCATCCGCGCAAAATTTACAGTTTTCCAGTGTAAGTAAGTACTAAGCACTAAGTACCTACCTAAGACTGCCATTAAGCATCCGGGTACAAGGGCGCTTAAAAGTAGCAGCGAGACCTTGCACCAGCATCGGCGCTGTGCCCGGATTCTGCACGGTGTGATTACGTAGACAAAATGTGTGTTCACATTATTGCCCAGCGAGAATCGTACTCTGACACCGTACTAGGAGGACCAACCGTGAACATAGCCTATGTTCGAATGGAGAACAATGTAGAAACTGATTCTCTCTCTTTCCTCATGTAAACCTTTAATAACATAAAACACTGAAGCTTTTATTGGCAAAGATACTGAGAGCATACCCAAGCTGGGGTTGAGTTACAATGGCTTTGCTCTGTTTAAAGCCTTTGGAAACTATTTCTAACATTTTAATAAAAACTCAATAGGTAATTTTTCGAATACACTGAGAAAACACACACAACGGGAAGATATGTGTTGATTTTCTAAATTTAACTTGGTGGGCTACAGCATTATCATCTTTAAACGTTATTAACGCTTGCAACTCAGTGGTAAAACCTGCAAGGTTTCCCGGTCATCCCCGCGTACAACTACTGATTGGAAATGCATTACCTAAGAACATTTAAGATTTTTAAGTTCAAATCATCATCTTCATCATCATCATTTAACCATAACCCTAAGTGGGTATTGGGCTAGTTAAGTTCAAATCACGATAAGTAAAAATCGCAAAACATCTTCATTAACAAAAAGTTTACATCGCTAGCTACAGGAGCCATAATCAGGGACGGAGACCGTAAGTCTTGGGATGCGTGTGGACCCATGATATGGGACAATTTTTCTATTTTTAAAACAAATTGCACCATCCTGACGTCATATATCCGCGCTGATCCACGCACGTGTCTTGGACTCTCGCGTGGATGTTGTCACGTTGTGTGATGAAATAGTGAGAGTTGCGAGATCCTCTTGCCGATTTTTCACAGCTATGGCAGGGAACAAGGCAGAGAAGAAGAAGCAGGACTCTTCTATGTACTTTTATGCTCTGATTTAATGGAAAAGGTGTGTTTTTCAGGGTCGAGAATTTCTTTAATTTCGCGCTGTGAATGAATAAAATCCGCTCGCCGGCTAGTTATACGCGTAAACTTTTGTGTTTGTTCTGTAGAGTTCTGTAAGAACACTGTTTACTCCGGTATCGAGCTGTCAATTTATGAGTTTGCCAAACAATGCTTAATCATAACCAAAACCTGTTTTTGATAGTTTCTTGTTGTTTCTGCTCGTTTGGCTAGTTTGCAAAGGTTTTTGTCTGACGCGTACGAGTAGTTCATTTGCATGGTGCAGCGCGTGCACTTTCAGAGTCGGTGTTTTCAGATTGTCAACAACTCGTGAAAAAGATTCGTTTCGTTGTCTTTTGTGCTGAGATACTACAACAATTTTTACTAACGTTCGCCAAAAGGCTACTAACATCATGTATGTTTCTTTCACGCTGCGAAAATAAAATAGACACGGAGTTTTAACTCAATCGAAATCTTTATTCGAGTTTTGATTACAAGCGTCATCGTAACTTTTCTGATTATTTCTGCTGTTTTCACATATTTTCAGCTAAGCTTTTAATATGTTCTCAAACATTAATCAACCTTAAACATTAGAGATATTATATGAGTTCGATATACGTTTCACACCAAAGTGCAAAGTCCAATTTGTCATGTTTTACTAGCTGTGCAAAACACGCATCGGCGGGCGCTCTTACTCATCGACAACAGACAATTTATTGGATTTACACAAACAAAACTAAGCAGCATCTACGGACATAAACCTATTGTCACTTATTGGGCCTAAACGCCGCTGTATCCAACTAGTTTTTTTTTCTTCTGTGTTATGGAAAAGCTGTTAATCTTCTTCATATGTGAAATTTAAATTGGAGTAATGTGAAGTTGTCGTAAAAGGAGCAGCGGAACTCAACTTGGTCAGAGATAAAAAGCGGGACATACCTAAATTAGGCACCGTCTTCACACAGACTGGAGCAACTTACGGAGGAAATACTTAATCAAAATTCCAACAGCCATAAAGGCGTTGAGTGATAGGCCAAAAGGATCCAAAAGCATAAACGATTTCGGGAATTTCGTACGCCATTTCCCCTGCGCGACATCCGCGAAAATCCTCGCAGCAATGTGCGCGCGTGTGCCGCAGGCGATGGCGCAATTTGTTCTAAAAATTAAATAGAAAAATTGTCCCATATCATGGCGCCAACCCCAATACTAGAAATGGCGCGCGCTTACGGTCTCCGTCCCCGATTATGGCTCCTGTTAGCTATCAATATCGAAAAAAAATAACGGCAGTCTTTTTTGTCAACTCTTAAAGGCTAAGGTAGACATCATGGTCGTCTTCATGCACTATGGTCAAGAACGCTTATTAGGACCACGCCCCTCCCAGCTGCGTATAAACAAACACCTGATGTCACTTGGTGTGCACGTGATCATTGGATCACATCCGCACGTGGTACAACCACACTATGTTACTGAAGACAAAAAGCTGATATCGTACAGTCTGGGGAATTTCTTGTTTCAACCAAACCGTCCTATGAGTGGCAGCAGTCCGGTAAGATGTTCGTTAAACTACCAATTACCACGCAAACAAAACATGCATTCTCACAAATAAATTATCGACTTTATCGCCCAAAAAAATGGCTATGATTTGGTTGTAAGAGAAATATTTCTTTCCTGACGTCGCCGAATCTAATGACGTATCGTGGAAAATAGTTACTTACCCCTGGCAATGCAACACTAATGCATTTTCAAAAGTGTCCGTTTTCGGTTTGTTTTCGCCTATCCATACTAATGAGTTTTTGCCTATCATCCAAACTAAAACGCTTGGAAACGAAAAAAGCTCCCATTTTCAACATTAGAAACGAAACGTTTTCAAATCGCTCCACTTTCGAAGCCGTTTTCGAAGGTTTCCAAGCGTTTTGGTGTGGAAGATAGGTGAAAACGTAAAAAAAAAGAATGCATTAAGGTGGTATGATATCCTAAACTATAGTGATGTTCATGAAAAACTCAATTTCTTGAAACTGCAAGATTGAAGACCATTGAACGCTCGTCAAAAACAGCTTGAACTGATCTTGCTAATTTTCCGCTAGATGAGTGTGAGATTTAAGGAAAGTGAACATTGGTATCAGTTCTTTTACGTAGCGACAGCTATAGCAACGGCTGTTTACAATAAGAACGTGACCAAAACTATGGATTAGTTTTCACATATATAAACAAAACTTTGAGGAAAAGCTTTGAAAACATGCCCAACTCGATTGGAATTTAGTTGTGAAATTTTTTCTCGAATTGCCATCACAGGCTCATTCAGTTCCCTTATGAAAGGGAATATTTTCTAAAACTGCGGTAACTTTTTACAAAATAGAAGAACCATTGCACACCCTCCTTCCGCTAAGTTGTGCCTTGTTAAATGTTTAATCCTTCTTGTAAGAAACGTTAAGTGCTTTTTTCTCAAATTTCTGTTTTTGTACCGACTGAATTCAAGCCAACATTTCTACTTTGGGAGACATTTAAAAGGAATTCCTGAAACTTGGAAAAAGGTCGTAGGAACGAGGTTGCAAGAGGATGGTGATGTAATAAATCCAAAAAATTGTAACATTTTGACTGCTGTCTCATGACAGGGGATGTTTTTTCCAATGGGTGTGGTATAAAATGAGGTTATTTACAAAACAAGGCTGCAAAAACCACTGAAAACCACTGCCAAACTTAAGTTCATTGCACAGAACAAAACAAAACCTTACATGATGTGCTTAGTTAACAGTCAAATCTTGTTCGGTAAAAGAACAGTGTTGGCGTCAATACTATGAAAACACTACCTCAAAAGTCTCTGGCTGGTTGCCAAAGCAGCCATTTTGAGTAAAACCTTTAAACTTTTTTTCTGTTCAGAAGTGCAATAGCACACAATCACCCTTAAAGAAACTTTTTGGTTCATTATAGGGTACCATACTACTAAAAATACTATAACTAGATTTGTTGTTAATGCATTGAACTTAAGCGTCATGGTGACGTCATGACGTTTCAGTTATTAAAGTCTCCAAGGACGGTAAGAGAATAATGATATTTTCTGCAGGACAGCCTTTGTCTCGAATCGGGATTATTTTTTGGGTTTCGAGGACCAATAAATTAATTAACCCGGACACACATCGGCATTTATCGAGAGACATGAAGATTAACCTGAAGGAAGGATTTTGAATATTTCTTAAAAAGGAAAAATTCCACCCTCGGTGGGACTCGAACCCACAACCTTTGAATTAGAAGTCCAACACGCTAGTCCATTGCGCCACGGGGGCTTCATGTCTAGGGAACGAAACATCTCTCCGTTCATTATTATTTTTTTTACTTGTAAACAACTCTTTGTTTTTACTTCTATTCCTAATTTTATTCCTAAAATAGGATTTTCAGGTTTTTAAAACTTCATAAAAAATCGCCTTCTATCTAAATGAAAAAAATTTTTCGCCAAAGTTCATTGCATGAAATTTAGGATCAGATTGGGAAATAAAAACTTTGACGATATGGGCACTTTAACCTGAAAGAGAGCTTTTGATTATTTCTTAAAAAGGAAAAATTCCACCACCGGTGGGATTCGAACCCACAACCTTTGAATTAGAAGTCCAACACGCTAGTCCATTGTGCCACGGGGGCTTCATGCCTATTAAGCAAAACAATTTCTGGGCTCAGTATTTTTCTTTAGTTGTAAACACCACTTTGTTTTTCCTTCTGTCTCTAATTTTTGACGGGTTCGAGTCCCACCGCCGGAGGAATTTCTCCTTTTTAAGAAATATTCAAAATCTCTCCTTCAGGTTAATCTTTCGTTTTCTACTGCAGTTTTTTGTACAGTCACTCCGGTCTTGTGTACATGATGTGTTAAACTGAAATTTTCGTCCAGGACCTATTTGAGCCATTTAGAACAGATTGGACTACACTGTTTACTTTTTCAATGTCATCTTGTCTGCCGCTTTGTAAATGCTACAATCAGACTTCCTCCCGATTTTACTATATTCACTAACAATCAACTCTTAGAAGAGACTCTTTCCCAATTCTTAAAATCCTCAATACTTTAACGGGGCCTATATGACATTATGCAATAATTACATGTTAACAGTCACACTCAGAGAGTGAATTATCGTGATTTACCTGCACAAGTTTACTAACAATGAACGAGAAATTTCAATACCGCACGAGGCCGCCGAGTACGGTATTGAAAATTTCGAGTTCATTGTTAGTGGCATGACGACTGCAAACAAAAACCGTCAAAGTTTGAGTCAGCTGAAGCCATGGTGTAATGACAGTGGCGTATTGAATTTACAGCACGGCTATAGTCTCTTTCATAAATGGCTGCCAATTTAAAATTCTTTTGTATTGATTTAAATTAGCCTTACTAACCTCGTTTCAGAGTAGAATTTCTTTTGAATTATCAACTTCCAAACGAGGTCAGTAAGGCTAATTTTAATACTGGCAAAAGAATTTATAATTGGCCGCCATTTATGAAAGTGGTCTATTGCACCACGATAGTGACGTCAAGGATGTTGTTTCCTCACAACCCAGTGTCACGTGGTACAAATCAACCAATCAGAAAATTAGAATTCGTACAGTGTATGAAATTTGAGTAATAATAATGATAATGATAATGATAATGATAATGATAATGATAATGATAATAACAATAATTATTTATCGAAATGACACTAATTGATAACATTAAGTATTTGGTTATAGTTTCTTGCATGAGTTATATTTCCAAAATTGGTCACATAGCTAACTACAGGAGTCATCATTGACAACTCCCAAAACAGAATGGGTACAGTGTACAAAGCTTTCATCGCACTGGAAAACTTGCAGTTTTAAAATTGCTTCGTGATTCAATCAATCTACACATTAACAGGTACCTTAAATTTCTATGCGACAGTTTGCGTTTCATCAACCAACAACCGTCAAAAATTAGGGATAGAAGGAAAAACAAAGTGGTGTTTAGAAGTAGAAAAATGATCATCTCAGAAATTGTTCTGTTCCCTAGACATGAAGCCCCCGTAGCGCAATGGACTAGCGTGTTGGACTTCTAATTCAAAGGTTGTGGGTTCGAGTCCCACCGGGGGTGGAATTTTTCCTTTTTAAGAAATATTCAAAATCTCTCCTTCAAATTAATTTTCATTTAATTTCAAATGTCGATTCGTGTCAAACCCGAAAAATAATTCCGATTCGACACAAAAGCTGTCCTGCAGAAAATAACATTATTCTCTTACCAAACTTAAGACCAATGTTTGCCTTGGGGTTGGGACTTTGTTCCAAATCAGTGTTCAAATGATACTTATTGCGGCTTCTCATTTAAAGGCATTGCCATTACCTTGCCACTGATTCTCCTCAGTGTTCTAATGATCTTTCAGTTGCTGATATTGGTCATTCTTTTTCAGGAAGTTTATGGACGGCTTGGTCACAAACCCGATAAACTCTTGATAGAATCCTACGAACACTTTGTTCTTGGAAGCTGTGAGAATTTAAAAGCGTCCCGGATGCTGAAAGTGACAGTCTCAAGGTGCATATATATCATATAACTGAGCTTATTGACTGAGAGAGAGGGCCGGACGGGAAAATATCTAAAATCTGGACCGGTACTACACACGTCAGCTCAAATTATGTTTTTCTACAGGATTACAGGAGCAGGGTCGACGTCAAAAAGGCGCTCATCGCCTTTATGACCAATAACCAATAACTACATCGGCAATGTTTGGTTTGCTAATTAATATGGCATCTCAGTTTGGAAGCCTAGAGTAGCTTCTCGCAGTCAATGTAACTTGAGTTACACAGACGTTTCAAGGGCATAATTGCATGGAACTTTACAACTAAGCTACAGTATACTTTTCAATCTACCATTACCAGAATACTCAATTAAGAAACAGGGTAAACGAATCCGTGAAATCTTTAAAGTTTATTGTTTTTGAATCCAAAAATCTCTTTAGCCCGGTGGGTCTATCTCAAAGAACCATAAATCATTCATTTTGCTTTTGAAGTTGCTTAATTTTGTTTTTCTTGTTTTAGGAATAGTATTGTGGGAGCAAAATATTTGCCTCTAAAAGTCGCATTTGATCCGAACACCAAGCGACTTCACCCTGAACCGAAAAAGAAAGCGAAATGGATTATTGTCTGTGGAATTGAAGATAAAGAATGCCAACCATGCCACAAGAGTTGAAAGAAGATAAAGAAGTTTCAGTTACAAGTTAATCAAGTTCTCTGGCTTGCTGACAAACTGCAAGCTGACTATCTTAGTTAATAATATCCGGGAGTTTTGTTTATTTTTTTAACCTGGAACAAGTCCACATCATTGTCAAGAAAAGTTTTCATTCTGTATTATCATATTTAGCGCTTTTCTCAGTGTTGCAAACATTTAACGTCCTGTATAGATGTTATTTTCTATTTAATATTGTACAAGCAACATTGTTTGTAGAAGAACACGTCAATTTATTACAACTACCTCAACTTATTTTTATAAATTGCTGAAGTTATATAATTTCCTCATAACAGAATGAAACTGATTA
>JAOBYJ020217638.1:0-16502 GCA_025403565.2 Palythoa heliodiscus | reverse complement strand
ATATATAAGGCTAAAAATGTGTATTTAAACGTTTTCGGTACACTTGACCTGAAGATGGTCAAGTGTACCGAAAACGTTTGTTTTTAATAACTTTAAATACATATTTTTAGCCATATATATTTTAAATTTTAATGAATCCAATGATGAAATAAACTATTTTTATATTTTTTCTGCTACCTGCGCATTTTGCTGGCTGGGAAGTTAAATTTCGTGGTTGTTTTGGCTGGGAATGTGAAACAGAAACACTAATCTTAAAAAGAAATGGAAAAAGATGAAAAGGGTAATAATTTTGTGTTTACTGTTTATAAAAACTAATATTTCTCATCAGTTATGAAAGTTGTTCATTGAGTGCGCTTGCCCGTTGCAGTGGTATGCCACTATTTGCTTACTGATAGTGATAGACGAAATCGGCGTAATCCCATAGTGTCCGATCCAATGGAACTCGTGACTATTCCAAAGCTAAACTAGAACATTATTGTTATTAGAATACCGTCTGGATATCGTCTGCACTCGGATTCAAGTTGCCACATGAAAGTTTTGTTTATTCACTTGTAAACGTTTTCATTGTTTGCATCGTTTTGGGTTCAAAACTACGTCATGAACCCCAAAAGCAAACTAAAGTTCACAAAATTATCTTAGAAAGAAAGCAAATTAGAACATCTGTCTTTATTACGATCCTTTATCGAGGATCTCAGTTGTGATTGCTGTTGGCTGCTAGGCGACGTTGCGGGATCATCACTAAAAAAGGAATTTTAGTTAGTGGCTGACTCGGTAACAGGTTTCCGTAGTCAGTTTTGGTCTTCATATGACGGGTGCGATGTTCTGGCACGTGAAATCGTGTTGAAAGAACTGAAGACTGATACGCAATCTACATTGACACCAAAATTATAATGCCCAAAGTTTAAGAAGTGCTAAAGACATAACCGAAGCTGAGAAAAGGCGAACATTTTTCATATTAAATTTCATTCAAAATTTTACGGGGGAGATTCAGTTATTTTTTTAATTCTTTACCGAACTATCCTCTAAAAATTTCTGGATCCGCCAGTCTGAGAATATTTAGCTATAAAATCCACAATATAATTAACGGTATTCCGCCTAAGGCCAAAAATCTGACGTTCTTACTCATAGCACATTCTAGCACTGCGCACAATTGCCAATCATGAACGTATAAATTATACTGATACTGATGGCTAAGAACAATGAGGCTCGAATTGATCAAAATTTAAGAATAATTTAAGAACAATTTAAGAGCTCTGGCTGAGTCTCGATAACTAATACTATGACTAACTGAATCCTTCAGGTAAACTTGACCGAACCTTGTAATTTTCCCGGGAATTTAACTTAGCAACATCGTATATATAGCACAAAAAGATTCCTTTTAACATGAGCACTAAAGACTATTCAACAAACAATGAATTATTAAGGTAGTTTGCATCTAAATACAGTATTACCAAATAAAATACATCTGCAGTGCAAGGCATCTCGTTTTCCGATGCTTGTTTCTAATTTGTTTCTGCTTCAATATAAGCCACTCATAGAAATAAGAATATAATTACGCAGGAACAAACTAAGGCTGAAGCAGCCAAAAATTCAAGAGCAAAATTTACTTATAAAAAAGCGTGTATATTGTACCGGTATGTAGCAAGTCTTGCATTATTTTTAACCGCGACATCATGGTTAAACACGGCAATAAAGTACAGATATGAGATAATGCTCTCAACGTTTGATTTATATATCAGCCGAGCCGTAATGACGCACTCATCATTCACAAACACGGGTTACAAACACAAACATAATGGCAGAGCATCTACCGACTGAGATAACCCCATGAATGCGAAAACATGTTAAATATGTTACTCACGCTGGCTTTGCTCTTTAGTATGTTTATTCAAGTCTCCTAAACTGAATGGCAACCAATTTTTGCTGACAGCCGAATGAGTTTAAAAACTCAAATAATTCCAGACAAACAAATTGTAATTAACCATTAACGAATACTGCCAGAGCATTTATAATTAGCAAATATTAGCTATGCATAAATTCATAAAATTGATTTTACTCACTAAATATGGTGTATTTTCTATAGTTTGAGTTAGTTAAATCAAGAGAGTATATTCTTTTAGTTCTGCCAGTATTAAGTCATGGAAGGCACTCTAGAAATCGTTCAGAGATGCGAGCAGCCATTATGGACTGTCAAGCAAAACTGTTATAAAACAGAAATAAGTTTACAACATCATATTTCATAAACATCGTAATTTGGCGTTGCTCAGCATCGCGAGCCTATATGTACAGAACTACGATACTAAAAGTCGACATCTTGTGGGCAGAATTTCGGAATCGGGAGCATAATTTGGGAACTCAGGCATACTTTGGCACAATTTACTAAAACATATGAGCACTGCTAGTAGTAGCATGATATATATGCCATAATTTAGGAGCACAATCTACTAATCTCTATACTGAACGGTCTCGCTTTAAAGGCTTTTGTGCCAGTGGATGCGTTCATTTAGCGGTTATGAACTATACTACCGAACGATATGCTTGACTTTTTTGCCATTGCGCCTACAGCAAAACATCAAAATATCTTGCTCACTTAGTTTAGCTTGTACCTCTTACATCGCTCTCAGAAATATTACAAACATACACATACCAAGATTTTAATATTTTTAGTTTCATATTTTTGAAATGTAAAAAAAGACGCCGTCGTTTTGATTTCTTCTGTTAAATATCTTATAGTCGGGGTCGCAAAAAGAATCGTTTGGCAAACAGAAAATGACTGTGACAGGAGCGGTTTACAAACTGGTTGCTAACTTTATTTTCTTATATTTTGAAAGGATATTATCCAAGTAAAACCACGCACAAGTGCGTCAATGAGTGATCTAGAGTTCCGCATTTTTGTACATATCCAATCAGAAAGGTGGTCGGTGATAAAATGCCAAAATCGGCGTCAAGGGGAATGCCCTGGCTGCTAAATCTAGAGTATGAAATAAGAAACGATCCGGCCACCCAATAACAAGAAAGTTGGTTTATGACGTACTGAGAGCTCTTAAATACCCTTCTTAAGTTGGAGAAACTGAAACTGTTTATCTTTCGCACTGAGTCAGCCTAATAAAAACAAAGAAGTAAACACTATATATGTTCCAAAAAGGATGTCAACCAATCTCTTTAGTTGGCTGTTAAACGCTCGAGGTGAGAAATCTTAAAACTCGATAATATATGGTCACCGAAAGTTCTCCGTCTTTTGATTCTCTTAGCGTGATTTGTAAGTATTATTTAGCTTAAATACTGAGTTCGAAAAAAATACATTAATTAAGGCAGGAGCCGCTAATGTTACAAAACATATCAATATTTCAGTATTATCTCAACTGAGGCATCTTCAACACTGATTTAGTCAAAACAACTACGACTCTCGATAAATGAAGAAAAGACTTGCTGTTCGCTGCATAACGAAAATACCAGTACAAGCCATAAATAACCAGCAGGGTATTTGAAACAACAGGCTAACCTTGTGAGTACTACCTGCTCCCTGCTGGAACAAATTGACTAAATTCAAGGAAAAAATATATTACCTAAATCAGTTTTCACCCACACATTGCAGTTTACCCAAATGAGATGAGTTGTTTTTGAGCTGTGCGCTAGCCCAAGCTACAAATAAAATCTTTATCTCAGACTCTGCCAAGAAGACGACTATGAATGTGAAACAAAGCTACTTGCGTGATTCAGTTTCGGAAATCAAGAGTTTCAATGACAAGAATTTTAAATGAATACGACAAAATTGAATGTTTTTTAATAAATCTGATTTGTGACGGAACATTTTAGTTTACAGTTTATACAAAGCAAAGTTATTTCACTTCGTCTTCGGTTGTGAATAAGCTCGTTCTATAATAACTGAGCGTCGAAACTCGAATGTTACAAACTTGCGTTCTTAAAAAATGTTGTGAAAGCGAAAGTCGGCAGCGCCCGAGTAGTGTGTATCGAATTACAGATCAGCATATTATGACTGCCATTTAGTGTAAAAACACTGATCATTTTTCTGCTCTTCGGTTTTCGAGCTTTAAAGCTTGCCTTGAAGTTCGTGTATTTTAAAACCCTAGGTTTAGTTCGGCACCATGGAGTTACAAACTTTGTAGTTAAACTCATGCGAAAAGCAATGAAAACAGATGAAAAGCTTCATATATAGCAAGCAGCAGGATTACTGTGTCTCCAAATATGGGGAACGAAAACACGTGTCCAAGGGTTTGATGGGAAATATAGCCATATTTAGAAAAAATGATGTCATTTTTAACTTTGGACCAATCAGCAAGCGCCATTTCCTGATAAAGTTCCCGGTTAACCTTGCGCGGGTTTAGTTTTACAGAGGCAGTCGCGGAGGTGTGTTTTGTGAGGGAGCGAATTTCGTTTTATGAATAAATTGCCCGTTCTGTCCACAAGAACAGCCAAATTTGATTGCAAAAACCGAAAATAGCGTTTGGGACATTTTGTTTTGTGACGAAGTAGTGAAGATTATCGCGAATTTTGTGGTTAAAAGATGGAATTCGAAGAAGTTGGTTCTTCTTTCGAGTCAGGTACGAATTTTGCTTATAAACCGCGTAGAAAATTTTGCCAACGAAGTTTAAGAAGTCGAAAGTTTGGTTTTCAAACATTTTTAGTGTTATTTTGTTGGTCATATTAGCTTTTTTTTAACTAAATGAAGTGCTTAAAGTGTGTCGGAGCCTAAAATTTAATCGAAAGAGACACATGTTGTTTCCTTGTTTCTAGGTTAGTCATGGTACGTACGCATGGTCTTGTGATTTTAATTTGAATAATGTTGGCCTTGAGGTTTGTTGTGGAAAATTTAGCTGAGTTGCGGAGACAGTAAATTAAACAGGTTTTTACTGCCGTTTGAATGAACTTTGTACTTAAGTTCCACGGGTGAGGCAATTAAGCTTTTATGAACGTCGGTTCTTGCACGGCGGTTTTTGTCTGGCGGTAACATAAAACCCGAACAATGGCATTATCCGTTGCTGATCGAATAACCTGGAACCTTAACAGAGCTACGAGTAGTTTTTGTAAATTGTACAACTTTTTACTAGCTGTTGTTGGCCATTAGTCAAATGTTGACTTGGTTTGTCCGTGTGAATTCAAGAGAACTGAAATAAACCAGCGCGCATCTTTAAAGACTGAAGAGGTTCGGCCGGAATACAAACTCTGAATTTTTCAAACGATTATCGTTGTGAAGATACTTTAAAATGGCGATAATTTTAGTACGAATCTACGGGGTCGAAGCTCCTTTTAAAGTCCAGTTTTGTATTTATATTTTTTGTGGTTTTTGTTGGACAGGTGAAGACCAAGGCGGACAAACTGTTTTCGACTTCCTGAACACAAACCAAAGCATCGGTGGTAAGGATTTTCTGTTTCTTTCGCATTTTTTCGTTATCTGACAAATCTTAGTAGTCGATAGCACTCTGTGACTTTTGTTCAATTTTCCCCATAATTTGTGTTGTTTGGAAGTGAACAAAATGTGCGGATATTTGGTAGTCGTAATTGTGTCGAGTACGTTTCTTAAATTTTATAGTAATTTGCATACTGTCTCACATTTTGTTCAACGTAACCAACTACCTGCCTAAAATAAAAATCATGATTTAAAAATGATGATTTTTCAGTTTTAAAAATAACTTTTTGGAAATGTGCCCAATTTATTCGTTTGAAAGTTAAAAGCTTGCTAGACGTTAAATTACCAGACTGTAATGCAGTGAAGATAAAGGGCAGTTTCGGATTTTGTTTGCGCAGAATTGCCACATTTGAATTGAATTTAAAACCTTTTCTTAGAAATTCAGTTAAAGAGTATCGAAAGTAGGGCCCATAAGAAAGCGAAATTGTCAGCTATTGCTGGCAGCTGGTCGCTTTGCACCTTAATTGTTATTCATCTTTTAAGTATTTCTTCCGTAGTCTTACAGTTACATTTCGTAGAAATGAAACATTTTTTGTCAGTCCATTCCAATCTAGTTTATCTTTCTTCTTTTTTTCTCCATTTCAAAGATTCAGCAATATTTTGTGCTGATATCATTTCAGAAATCCAAATGGCAGATCAGCAGTTCAATTTAGGTTTTGATTTCCTGCCCCCGCTTGCTCCAGCATTTGGTGATCAGAACCTTGTATCAACGACAGTATGCGACAATGGTGTTCCATCACCTCCTTCAGAGTTTTTGGATAGCTTGGCCTCGTCACCTTTGTTGTCACCATCGCCAGTCTCCGTGGCATCTCCATACTCCACTGAATCAGGCATTGAAGATGATGCAGATATGGAAGATGGCAGCACAATTGATTTGATGCAAACAGAATTCAATAGTGGATCAGCAGTTAATGGTTTTGATGTTCCATTATGTTCAACCACTAATTTGCCAGTAAACTTGAGCCCTGTATCTGCACGTTCACCAGGCAGCCCAAAGTCAAGGAGCTCAAGTTCCTCATCAAGGCGGCACAGCAGAACTTCAAGCCAAGAAAAAACAACTGCAATGTTGGCATCAGTACAGCAGGAACTT
Source organism: Palythoa heliodiscus (assembly GCA_025403565.2). Taxonomy (NCBI): domain Eukaryota; kingdom Metazoa; phylum Cnidaria; class Anthozoa; order Zoantharia; family Sphenopidae; genus Palythoa; species Palythoa heliodiscus. The sequence continues at coordinate 9,984 of JAOBYJ020217638.1, read as the reverse complement.
GAAAATCTAATTAATAAAGTCAGCTCATCGACCCAGCCTTTGATGAAAACTGAAGCATTTCCCTACCCAGATACTTGTGTTGTGAATGTTATGACCAGTCATGCACCTGCTGCTTGTCCAGTTTCCACCGATACTTGCACCAGTCAGGAGCAAGTCTTGCTATCAAGTGTGACACCTGTTGGTACTACAGCAGTAAGTGCGACAACTAGCCAATCTGTTTCTACAGTGCTATCAAAAGCTATGTCTTCAAGTGTACAGAAAGTTTCAACAACTGGGGAGAATTCAGAAACACCAAAACTAGTTGTTGTGGAAGAACCAGAGGAGGTAAATTGAATGTTCTTGTGATAGATAGTATTTACAATAAGAGTTAAGAAGCTTGATTGATATGTACATGAGTAATTTGATCTTTGCTGTTGTTAAATAATTATTTATTTGCTAAGTAACATATGACCTCTCTTCAGTTTCTCATAGTTGTGAGCCATTGTTATTAATTTAAATGAATGTTCTGTTAAACACTGTATTGTTACCCCTTTCAGAATTACCGTGCTAGATATGAGAGTGAAGGATGCAGAGGACCTATTCATGGCACGTCAGAAAATTCTTTTCCAACCATAAAGGTACGGGGGGTATAGTTGCTAATTCAAAATGATTGTGGGTTTAATATAGAAAGCTAAAACTAAATCTTTATCAGTAATTTTTTAGTAAATGTTTTAACTATTTGAATTAGCAATAAAAAGGACATGTTTCAGGGTCATTTTCAAGTAAAGGTCTTGAGCAAACTATGCTTATTTAGAAATACTCAATATTTAATTTTTTAATTTGAATATTTTTGATTGCTTATTGAAGGGAGGTGGATAAAATTTGTTTTTCTTTTCTTTTCTTGCAGGTTGAAGGTTATACTGGGCAGGTTTGGATCACCGTTTATTTGGTTACAAGTAGTGGACAGCCACACTACCATTCAATTCATGGACCTGGATCAACTAAAGTTCCCTGCAAAGAAATGAAGCTAGATGGAGGAATACCAGCTGTCCAAGTTATGGTTGCTCCAGATACAGCTATGACTGCCATGTAAGTCTTCTTCAAATGTCAGATTTCAGTGTAGCCATATTCAGAATGGAGTAAATGTTTATATCGCAAAAAAATATAATGTCAAAAGCAAAGTATTTACTGTCTGCCACTTAGTGGGTAAAATTTAAATTAGTATGAGCTACGATAAAAATTGTCTGTTGAGTTTCTGAATTTAATTAGTTTAGTGTATCTAAACTGTTTCTTTGCTTCCATTGTTAGAGCTTTTATATAACGTTGCTTTAGAAAAATAGTAGTTCATGCCAAATTTCAGTTTTTGTAATTTCATATTGAGTACATTTCTTGTACTTGTTTTCAGATGCATTTTCCTTTAAAATAATTATTCCTTGCAGCATTAGAGTTCTCAGTACACCAGCAAATATTCTGTTTGTAATATAGCAAATTGTGCACATCAAAGGTAATTTTGAAACTCTTAAATTTTTAGACTTGATTCACTGAGTATAAGGAGACTGCGTAACTGGGAGGGAGACAGAGAGCTAAAAAGAAGGGGGATTGATCCATCAACATGGAAAAAAGAGAGGAAAGAAGCATGCCTTATGTTTCAGGCAGAACTACCAGGCCAAGGCAGTCAACCCGTACAAAAACTGACTTGCCTTTCAAGAGTCTTCAAGTGTAGTACCTGTAAGGCCCTGTTATTTTTATCAATTTCTACATTGCTCTTATAGCGGAATGCTAAATTTGCATAACAGTGTGAAGAATTTTGACGTAGCAGTTACAATTCATCTGCTCTGGACTAAGACATTAACCACTCAGAGATTATTGTGGGAATCCTTGCCTTTGATAATACCCAAGATAATATTATTTCCCTTTGATTAACGTACAAGTTTTTGCCTTTGATACTAATACCTTATTTCATTTTTATGTAAATTCTTCCAAAGCATAATTTTCTACAACCATAATTAAGTAATAGTGCCTTAATCTTATACAATCCATAATTAAGTACCAGTAATAGTCACTTGTAGGCACCATCAATTTCCAAAATATTGGACTTGGATTTGATTTTAATTTTTTTATTTGCAGCTGGACCAGCAGGTTTCCCTGAGGTCTGGTGGGCTAGCTTGACTGAGGGTTCAGTTGAGGGTGGTGATGAATTGGGTCTCATTGGGAAAAAGTTTCAGACAGGTAGGAATAGTGTATGTATTGACTTATTGACTGAGAAGATCTCTTGTTTAGCATGAAAATTAGAATTTTCTCTTTTTGTCTTCAGGTTTTCGAGTGAGATTCTCTGGACAGTTGCCCTCTGGTAAGAGCTCTGTTTCAATTGAAACATTTTTTTGTGATTGCAGTATTGACGGAAAAGTGGCTAAGAGGACTGAATTAAAATTAATATCTTTGAGATTTTTGATGCTTCCATTCGGATATTTTAGAAGTTCAAAAGTTTTGTGCTTCAAGATCAGTGAAGGAAACAATTTGAAAACACTACCTTGCGTTACAGTTACAAGATTTTCTTAGCCACTTCATTCTGTGCAGTACTTTACATGGTCATTTTCTGGTTTGTATTCGCACAAGGTAAAGCACTCACACTAAAAATCAAATCATATAGCAAGTTTTTAGTTTTTGTGGCTTTGTCCCTATAAAATCATGCTTTTTTGTGATACACATTTTTTTTAATTATATCAGTTTTGCATTTGTTTGGCCAAAAATATGACAGCTTATTGTCATTTACCTAATTTGTATTGTAAAGAGTATTTGGAGAAATTTAAGCCAAAGAAAAAAATTAATTTTCTGATTTGTGTGTGTGCTTTATTTCCTATTTAGTTCAGCACACATTGATTGAATTGTGAAATGTTGTTTTGGTATTGTTGTTTTGGTATTATTGTTTCAGTATTGTTGTTTTGGTATTGTTGTTTTGGCATTGTTTATGTGTTTGTTATTCACTTGCATGCCTCATTAATTTATTTGGCAACCTTGAGGATGTAAGAGACTGTGTTTAAATTTCGTTCAGAAGAAATTGGCTAATAAAAAGTAGTGAGAAAATTGTTAAGCAAAAGTTGTGAATTGGCTGGCAAAGTTATGATGCTAAATTTTGTGGTTTTCACTTACTCTTAGGTCAATCCTTTTGCTCAATGTGGTTCAGTATATATATGTGTTATATTTGGCCAGGGAAGTGGGTACAATGTAGGAGTTTGTAAACTGTTAAATTGTGTTAATGTCTTAATTTGTTTTACCTAAAACATTTTTTGTTTCAGAACTGCAATTGTCAAATGTGGGAAATAAGAAACAATCGGAGTTTCTACAGCTACACAGTTTCTTCATTTAAACATGTCAGCTGTAAAATCGAAAAAACCTTGAACCATTTGGGTAAGGGATGAGAGCCAGAGGCATGCAAGTTGTGTGAAAATGTTGAGTTTCTGGGCACAAATGAATTACAGAGTGCAAGCAGTCTGCATTTAAATGTTCATTTTTGATTTGTCTCCAAGAATGTCTGAATAGTGATTAACTTGACACACATAATTTCAACCAGGAAAGAAAGGGTTTAAAAAACTTTTTATCTCAAAAATTTGTGTTGAATGATTTTCTTTGAAAAAGGTATTTTGTGGTTGAAACTAGCACTGCTTTTCTGTGATTGATTTGTACAGGTGTGTGTTTGTTTGTTGATCACAAACGTGATTGGGAGGGGCGGTTTTGAAGTGTTTAATGTCCTTCTTGTAGTTGCGCTTACAGAGGTGACGCTCAAAGGCCATTGCTCACACATTGGTCACAATGAACAGAGTGGAGCTATTTCCCTAAGGGCAAGGTCTCCGTCTAAGTTAATTACTAAACAATGACAATTGAACTTTTGAGACCATTTTGCTTGATGGAAATAGTTGTTCTACGTTCATCAAGTCTGCTTCCCTTCCTGTTAGTGAAATCTCATTAAAATTAAACCCATAGAATATTTCCCTATGAGTTGGAAATGCTAACATTTGTTTTCCTTTTAATCAAATCAGAAGTTTGGTCTTTTCTAATGGAAGCCCTTTTGTGATATAAACCAAATTTTAGTCAAAAACTTTTTTATCCAGGATTCTGCTATCAGAAACAGAAACATCCACGATTTTGTACTTTTGTCTTCATGTAATTTTACTGTACAACACAATTAACATTCCAGGCATATTTAGTGTTCACGGTTTATAAGCACCGCTGTAAACTAAACAGTAATTTCAAATTTGCTTAACATTACTCTTTTAAAAGAACACAAAATTGTTAATGTAACTGCAGTTTTTAAAGACCTAATAGTTTGTTTGCATAACTTGCATTTCAAACGAAAGTAAAGCAGTGATAAAAACAAAAAATGAAAAAAGAAACTCAGGTTGAAAAAACATGCAGACATTGATAGTGAATTGTCGAGGGAAGCAGACTTTCGCCATCTTTCTTATTGTGAAGAAATAGTGTAAGTTATTAAACCTTGGAAAATTTAATTCCAAACAATTTTTTTGATTCTTCTTCAAAGCAGAACAAAAAATATAAAAGATCAATACTTCTTAAATAGGTGCTGATTCTGTATGCCCTTGGATGTTTTATGCCCCTTCAGATGAATTTTTTAACTTTTGAAAGGTTATTATTTTAGTTCAGTTCAACTGACTTTGGCAAATTTGACTCTCTTGAAATTTTCTATAGCCCATCCATTTTAATGTATCGGCGGAATTGTTTTAACCACATTATTGGTGATGATATCAAATCAAAAAGCCTTTTGAGTCGGAAGTTATCCCAGTATACCATTATTGAGTGACATAACTATCAGTGAGTGGATGAGGGAAAAATATTTTTCTAATTTAACTGTTATGTTTTTAAGCTAGACAGTTTTGCCAGATTATTATTTTAATTTTTTTCGAGGGGTGTGTTTTTCTTCTGTAACTCTCATTTTACTTTTCAAGATAACTAGGTAGATTCTAACATAAAGTCTTGGTTATGGCATTATACAGTGGGACATTTTTTGTTAGTCATTAGTTACTTCAGCTTTTATTTGCTTTACATTTTTTTGAGTTTTGAGTGCAGTGCAAATGTAATTCAGTTAGATACTGGGATATCCTCCTGCATACAGCTAATTTTATTAATCAATGTGTGAGCAAGTGAGGCAAAGGAGATAATTAATCAACACTTCATTACAGTGGAAGGCAAATATTGCGCATGAATTTTTTGACTTGGCACGGGTGAACAGTGAGACAACCTTTTGTCATTTTAAAGTTTCGACTCTACATAATTGTGTGTATGTTGGTGTGCTCTAGGGAAGTGATGCTTGTATTTTAGAATGTAAGTTTTGTTCCTGATTTTCTTTGTGTAAAATGCCAGTTTCTGAGTATAGTTAAAATAAAACTAAAAAAAAAGTATGGCATTATCCAAAACCATTTTTATCTGCCAAATTTATCAGTAGTTGAAATGAAATTACCAAGTCATTATTGAGAAAATTGGGGCAACATGTGGAGTTTCACTCAGAGTTAGTCATATTATCATCTCTTCCCTGGAGTACAATAGTAATTAATGTTTGTGTACTTGCTTTAAGTTGTAAGCACGCACTGTATTTCAGTTGAGCAAATAGTTGTTTATCCAGTAGTGCTTGCAGCTTAAGGCAGATTATTGTATTTGTGACTATGGATCTTTGGGTCATGTTCAAATTTCAAAACTTGATGCGATCTTTTTTAAGTTTGTAAAATTAATTGGTGTTCATTTGAACATGACCAAGAAGTTTGCATTTTTAACTGTGGTAAACCAAAATAGGCAAAGAGGAATTCCAAAATCATATTTTGTTGGAAAACATTTAAATAAAGAATTTAATCATTCTATGAAGAATTTTGATATTGATTGGAAAACAGTAAAAAGAAAACAGTATTTCCTCCTTGCAAATATTTGAGTGGTTCACCATTGTTTAAGCCATTTTGAATTTGAAGTTAGGTTTTATTTGTGTGTCTTGAATGAAAGGTATTGAAAATTGAACTGAACTGAGGCTGGTCAGTGCTATTCCTAGGCTATATGGACATTTTCATTCATAGTATTTTCAACTCAAAGTTTCACTTTTTATCTGCCATAAATGGTATTTCCCATTTTGAAGAATTTTATTTCTGTGTAGTTTCACTGCTAAGGGGTGGAGGTTTGTTTTTGCCCATTTGTTTTTGGTATTAGATTTTTATGCTGACACAAATTATATAAAATCAAGGATTAATTATTTTGTAGTTCAGTCCAAGAAAAACAAAAAAAATTTCAGTCAAAGTTAGTGAATTGACTTTTAGCTTAGGTTACTTGAATTTGTTTTTGGAAAACTGATCTTTCCTTTACATAGTAACATAAACTTATAAATATTGTACAGGGTTTGTATTAGTTTCATAATTTCTTTCTCACTAATACATCAGTTTGATCACACTTTCCTTAGTACTATCATTTTTATTATGGTTCCTAAAGTTTGGCCTGAAAATTCTAGTGATCATACAGTAGTAGGCCCTGTAATAACTCCCTTTAACAAGAAATATTTAGTAATTTCTTGTTTTCTAAAAGGAGAGTGTGATCTAAAGTGATGAGAAATATGTCAGTGCTTCAGTTTTGTATCTGTTATGAGTTTTTGTGTACTCTTGTGGAAAGTCTTCTTTTTTCTTTTCCTTTTGTTCTTTCTCATAGACATTTTATGCTTGTTCTGTTATTTTAGTACTGACTACAAAGCCCTACTTGAAGGAACTTCTTATTTATTTCCTGTGCCACACGTTGCCAATTAATTTGCTTGAATAGCTAAGAAAATCAGATTACTAATATGTAAGTTCTGTTATATGTGCCAGAGATTAACTTTCTTGCTATGATTGGCCACTTTCTTACAAAAAGTATGAAACATTTATGAAGCAAAATGCCCTTAAGTTTTCAAAATTTTACTGCCTGCAACTAACCTGCAAGGTGTATGATACTACCTGTTTATCAGTGATTTGGTAAGAAAATTTTATATATTAATTAATTTTCATTGGTTTGAATGATGTTTACTTTTAATCATCAAGAAAAGCCTTACAAAATAGTGGTTCATGTCAGCAAACTGTGACAAATGCAAAGAAGAGAAATCCGGGAATTCTTGAAAGGAGAATATTGCCTTGTACAGATTGGAATACAGGAAAATATTGTCTTGCACATCTTTGGGGATTAGTGATCACAGTTTGTTAGCATTTACTGTTATTTTTAAGGCAGGATTATAATTATGTACTCGTTAAAAAACAAAAGAAGTCAGTTCAGTCAGGGCTTTGTTAGAAAGTGTAGTCCCAAACAGTAATTTCAGCAGTAAAATGCAACATCACTACCAGTCCTCAGTTCTAGTTGAGAGAGCTTCATTTGCTTGATTGAACATTCACAGCAAGGTGCAGTAAACAAATTCCAATTGTTCAGAAATTGAAAACATTGCAGAAACACTTTTACAGAGCACTGCTTGTGATGTTCAGGAATAGTAATGAAGTTGTTTGTCAGGGAAAGGTATTCAGTGGTATTGATTATATTGTTGTTACTTCTGAATTATAAGTATTAGCTTTTCTTCTTGCAGGTGAAATGTGGGAAAAATTTGCAGAAGTTGACAAAAGCAAGTCACATCAGGTTTGAATTTTTTTTCTATGATACCCGCATCATACAAATTATATAAATCATGACTCATTAAGAAAATTTTGGTGCAGGTGTGTGATTGTCAAGCTTTCTAGTGTTAGCAGCTAAGTATTTAAGCTGAGTCCTCAAGATTCATTAAATGTGTTTTTTCAGGGTGCTGCAGTGTTACATGTGCCACCATATTGTGACCAAGACATTGTTACTGCTGTCACTGTGAATGTGGAGGTCGTCACAGGCTCTGATCGAGATCCTAAATATAGCGATCCCATTGAGTTCACATACAAACCGTTGGTTAAAAATCAGGGCAGTATGGGTTTACCTTTGCAAACAACTGGACAGGACAGTAATGGACTGGGGGGACTTTGGACAAATTTAGTGGGGGGACTGAAAACAGTGACTGCAGTTCAAAATGGTTCAGTGACCGGAGGCATGAGTGACATCTCTTCAGTTGTAAATGCTACCACGACCGTGTCTGCTGTGCCGAAGCAGTGTGATAATAAGGGTAAGTGATTTGATGTGTTCCCTGGAAATTTTTCTTACCATAGGAAGTAGAAAACACTGCAGTGTTGAAGTACAGCAACTAAGGCCATCCTATGATTAGTTTAAGGAAAACCTGGCAAAAATCTGTATACATGTTTAAGGAAGTTGTACCATAGCTGCACATGTATCTTGCAATCTTACAATCATTGCTCATTTGTAGAGGTGATGTTTGCAATGCAACCCAAGTTCTGTTTGCACTTAAATGCATGTGGGAATGAAGATAAGTTTATATGGTCTGTTCAAATAATAATTTTGTCTACCTTCTTTCAGATGTTTTGTTTATTTCCCCAGTTTTAAAAGATCAGCTCATTTGTCAGGGCTTAATAATTCTAAAATGTTTTACAGACATAGATTGTGGGTTTGAGTTTATTACTGGACAGTAAAGCCAAGTTTTTAAGTTTACAAGTAAATTTAAACAAGTTAATTATGTTTGATATGTACAAAATAATAGATATTAATTTTTATTTTATTGTATTCTGTTAATGCATTCCCTTTAAATAAAGTTTGTTTTCAGTATTAAAAAGTGCAAGTTGGGTTTTCATTGTATTAGAAATGCTGTTATGTTTTCCCTAACACCTTATAAATTATCATAAGTTAACCATGTTACTGTTGTTGGTTTAAACTATTATTTTCTGTGATTTTTAGATTGGCGTGACTTATGCTCAGAAGCAAAAAACCTTTATCAGAATGGGGAACTGACATTTGAAAATATCCTGGTATGTAGGCTTCATAATTGTGGTCTTTAAATCTTGTTTGTGTATGGAAAGAGTTGGTTGAGTATGCATGAACCTTTTCTGCCTTGGTTGCATGCAAGAAACTATCAAATCCAAGTCAGGTGTACAGAATACAATAAGAATATCCAAAATTAGCATTTGTTCTCAATTGAAAGTTTCACATTTGAGCAAAGAGGCCCAGTTCAGAAAGATGGATAATATTGCAGCTGTACCAAATCTGTTTAATTACTGACATGCAGCAATCTTAATTCAAGCAGTAAATTTTGTAACCAATGTAAAATTATCATTCACAGAAACTTACCAATGCATTTTGGGATTTATCAGCTTTTAATTAATAAATATTTCAAAGACTAACATATAATTGAACAATCAAAGTGAGTTCCATTTGTGGTCTTTGAAATATTTATGAGTGCTGATAAATCCCAAATGGCTGAAACAAATGTACAATCTTTGTTTGTGCATGATAACTGTGTTCTTGTTTGATGCTTTTCATTAAAATGCTAATTTAGTTCATTGTTGTAGTCAGCAAACCTGTTTTCCATTTCATTTGTTGAATAACATGTAATTGGACTATTGATTGTTGTTACACTGTTTGGGATTAATTGACATGCTATCAGCCAGTCAAACTGCAGTATTTTTTCCATGTGTATGATTATGTTTTTAACATCTTGGAGTTTATGTATATTTGCATAAACTTTTTATACTTTACTACATACAATCCAGTGTTCTAGTTAAGGTGGTATCCCCATCTCAGGGGGTGATTTTTAAACAAAAACTTAGCATATGGATGGATTGTCTGTTTTCTTATTTTGTTATAAATAATGGTGTTATTCACAGTTAGATAGTAATATTGTTTTAATTTGATGTTTCAGGTTTTGGTTGGCTTCATTAAGAGACAAGACACGGTTTTGCTGGAGGCCTTCCGGTCATCAAGAAATTCAGGGACACTAGTAGAGTGCAGAACAAAGTTCAAGCAATACCTATCTGGGCTACTGCCAAAATCTTAGATGAACAAATATTAATTTTATTTGGAAATATAAATAGTTTATTATATATTTATTTTCAATAGTGGAGCTAGAGTTACAGT
>JAOBYJ020216620.1:0-16526 GCA_025403565.2 Palythoa heliodiscus | reverse complement strand
TCATATACATTTAAACCACTTAAGGTAATACCATGTATATATATGGGAATACCGTAATAAATTGTTGTTGTTGTTGTTGTTGAATAACACCAGCCATTCCTACTCAGTCTTGCAAGACAAACAAAATGCTCAATTTACAGGGTTTGATCAACTGGATTAAAAGTTAAAATGAATATAATGGTATCAATACAATTATATTTCCTATATTTAAAATCACTAAACTACATTTGCTGCAAAACGAAATAGTTAGAAATACTTTTTTCTTAACTAACTGCGAATTGAAATTGTTATTGAAAATTGTAATGATTATTTGTAAATAAAAATTTATGTTGTTGTAGTTCAAGATCGTGTATACAGAAAAAAAAATGTTCTTCTTTTAAGTCTGCCAAAAGCCTTCTCAACCTCGTAGGCTCTCAGCCTGGAGAAAGTCATTCTTACTGTATCTTATTTATCTTTGTGAATCTGTAGAGTTCTAAATTAATTTTTGTATACAGTGAAAGCAAATTAGGTAAAGATAAATATAGAGAAGTCAGAAAACGCGAGTCAGAGCAGATTGCTGCTAAGCCTAAAGTGTGGTGAAACTCTAGCCCCATTTACACTATACACAAAAAATCTGGTCCGGACCATTTTTTGTTAACCGTTTACATGGGTAACGATCAGGTTAGGTTTATGATTGAAAAGGACCCCAAGGCCTCATAATTTGCACACAGCGCTTTCGAACAATAAAAGGGGTTCGGACTCGTTTTTTCTCGGTTTTCGGGCCATAGATATAGGTGGCTGTGGGGCCATAGATATAGGTGGCTGTGGGGCCATAGATATAGGTGGCTGTGGCCCCAAAACCAGAAAAAGTGAGTCCGGACACGTTTCATGAAAACATGGTACCGGAAAGTTTACACGGCAAAAATATCTCGTCCGTACCAACTTATCAGGTTTTTTCTGTAGTGTAAATGAGACTTATGTCTTCTTTGGTTGAAAACAGCATAGACAAGAGAAAACAGTTCAATGCTAGCAGCCTGGCGAACAGCAAGAGACACGATTTCAGGTATACTGACAAAGCATTTTGCGAAAATGCATCCAAAATAAACGATTTTCACATCAATCGAGAATGTTTTATAACTTTTGAACAGTTGCTAAAGAAGAAACTCTGAAGCCGCTTGCATGAAAGATTGATTTCGAGTTTGGTAATTCAGTAAAAGACGGTATAAAAACATAAACTTCAATTAGGGTAACTGTTGTACGCCACCATCAGAAGAGCTGCCCAGAACTTCGCCATCGAGGAGAAAAGATTTCAAGCTGCAGAGGAAAAACGCAGGCGTCAAAATGAGGCAGCCTTGCAGTCGCCCTCCGACAGTGACAAAGTCTTCCTATGCTCAAGCCGCCCCAAGATCTGCCGATTTAAGATTTTTATTTTTTTCCCTCTTTGCTCTCAAAGTTTATTAGTATTTTTGTTGCATTATTTACAAAATATATATTTTCTTTAGTTATATTTTTTACATAATGATAGCGAGAAAGGTAATATACAACTAAGTATAGTCTTTTGCAAAGGTCTAGAAAATATATTTTCTAGATTTAAGATTTTTATTGTTCGTACTCGTCACTAATTCATACAAATAATATAAGGTAATTAGATTACAATACGAAAAACAAGGTAAATGTTTGACAAAGATTTGTCCGTTTCAGAAATAGTAACAGACAGTATTTTCGCAGCTCTAAACTTAAAGGAACTTTCTTACTCTTTCATTTGGTTTGATATTATCATAAATTTAGAATTTAGTTTTCAATTATTATACAGTTAAATACAGTACGTTTCACATTCAGTATATTGCTATAGCTCGACACATCCGGCAGTACGGGATAATTAAAGCGCTTGCTAGCTGATCTAGCCTGCACTGCGAATGAGGAAAAGGCAATAGCAAAGCTCCAAACGAGGATAGGTTACGAATTCAGTGTAGCCTGTAGGGTCTCAACTGTATGCATACAGTTAACTATCAGTTTTAGAACGCACTTTGTATTGATCAAAATCTTCCGAAAACCTTTCTTAACATTTATACACTTAATCATTAGCTAGGAATAAATTTAAAAATCAAATTTAAAGGAATCATTTGTAAGTCGTTCTACGTATTAACACAAACTTAATTTTGTAATTTATACACTTGTACATTTATCTTCTTGATTTTCCTGTAAACTTGTCTACCTACCCTTTTTTGTTACGACATGACCCACCTAGATTAGCATCTGCTACCTGTGGGCGTATGTGCAATTTGTTAAACAGTACCTATATTATAAGCTATAAGAAAAATAAAGAACTGAGAACTGAAAACTGACTTCTCTTGATGTTTTTTTTTAAATGTCAAAGTTACTTAACTACATAAAATTGCCAACTTGTGAGTTTACTACAAGCAGGAGTGGGTATTTCAAAGGTTTCATCAACTAATTCAAAATTTAGAATGAATAACGCCAATCACTTCTCCAAAAGATAAACAAAATGAATGAATCACTTAACGAGGTTCATTATCTGGTTCAAAAGTTAGAATGAATAGCATCAACCATTTCTATACTCTTCGAGACAAACAAAACGAATTGTCACATTATAGCATTTCATCAACTGGATGAAGTATATTTGAGATCATCAAAGCATATCGTCATGGTAGTTGAAAACGAAATAGTTAAAAGTCAGTTTGCGTCATTCCCAAAGCATCAGTTGGTTCAAACGTTAGAATGAATAACACCAATCATTTCTACAATTCAAGACAAATAAAATAAATGATCACTTTATAGGGTTTCATCAACTGGTTCAAAAGTTAGAATAAATAACACCAATCATTTCTACTCTTCAAGACAAACAAAATGGTCACTTTAGAGGGTTTCATCAACTGGTTCAAAAGTTAGAATGAATAACACCAATCATTTTTCAGTACTCTTCAAGACAAACAAAATGAATGGTCACTTTATAGGGTTTCATCAACTGGTCCAAAACAACTTAGCCATTTTTTTTTCAGTAAGTTTTAATAATTATTATGATCTAGAAGTAGTTTTAGTTGCCAATCAGATCTTCAGTGTTCTTATCTACTCTGTTTTAAAAAGAATTAAGAAAGGCGCCTACTACACCCAAATGTTAAACTTTTAATTAATTTGAGATCAAAAACTGCTTTTCAAGCTTGTGTGACAAAATTAGTCTTGGTGATATTGGATGTGTGGTACCCAACAGGTTTCGTTAAGTGCGCTGAGAAACTTTCACAAGTGTCGTGTAACGGAAAGAAAGAACTACCTAAAAACAAAAGAAATTATCACTCTCATCCAAATGTCGACACCTTCGAAGTTAAGTAGATGGAATGGTAGGTAGGCCGGTAGATGGTATGATCTGATTCAAGAGATAAAGCAACCGAGAGCGTTTGCTCGCGTGGCTCGTGGTTATAGACACTTGTCTCTTTAAGTTCATATTTTACCACTTGTTGTCGTCACTGTTTATTTTTGTCTATTATTCTTACGATTGCGTTCCATATGAAGGTTAAATTTTGTTTGTATTGTCAACCAATTAGTAAGCCGTGCGGTAAGACATGAATACGTGTTGAAACTAGTGCCCTATTTCAAAGGAAGACTCACAAGCTAACGGTAATAAATGAATAGAAAGTTTTCAACTCCCTTGATGCGAGGAAAACACACATTTCATCATTGTAATTGCATAATGTAAAAGATCAAATATAGATCTTGAGGTACTTTTTACAGAAATTGCTTTGTTTTTGAAAAAGAAAATTCCCAATACTGATTTTATTGTTTTGATGTAATTGTAAGGATTCATCGCCTCTGGGCCTGCTATGGAAATTCTTTTTGATAAAACGTGACTGGAATAAACTAGACGAAGATCAAGACTTCAAGTAAGTGTTGGACGCCAAACTCTCCTTGTCACAGCTTTGAATCACAAGAAAGATTTGCCTGAGAACAAACAAAATCATGTATTAAATCTAACTGCTAACAGAAAAGCTTTCGTGAATTAATTATTGTAGAAAACCTGCCGCAAGCAAAATTCGATCCAAAATTCAAGATTTAAGGTAACTATAATGCCAAATAAAAAGAATATTGAATAAAGAATTACAAAATGATAACGTGGGAGATGTTTGCTCAGTTGAATTTTTTCAGGCGCCAAGCGGTTTCTGTGTGCACGACATATCATATCTACAGATGTTCAAATTTATGACAATCTTTAGACGTGTGGACACGACTCCCACATTTACAAGACACGCGGCTTCCTTCACAGTGTGAAAAGTTCCAGCACAGTCCAAGTCTAATTTGAAAGAGTTGGTATACCAAACAACTTGGAGAAAAGTAGAAAACACATAAATTACATGCAAAAGCTGCTGGGTGGCCAAACAAGAATAGCGTGACAATGAGAACCGGGGAACTTTGCGTCAACACGAGAAGACATGTATATCAAAACATGCCACAAGCATCGGAGATAAAGTATTAGTTTCTAAACAGCTTCATATGAAGGCCAGAGGGAAGTGGTAATAGCAGAGACAAGGAAAAGATTTTTTTGAGAAGAGTGAATTTTATCGTCAAAAACACCTGCTATACGTGGTTTAGTACGAGAAATAATGCTTGACGAGGAAAGAAACTTATCCTGTGATAAGCATCAGTGATTAAGCTTGCGATCCACGCCTCTCGCATTCATCTCTCGCTATCAATTAAAAGATAAGATCTGAGAGATGTGACACCCTCAAAGAAAAAATACACAAAAACCACGAAGGTAAAAAGAATCTACATCGCAATATTTTTCGCGCGTTTCGATTGCCATATTTTATTTGTATAAACACTTGTCTGGTTTTAGTGTAGCGAGGCACGGCCAGTCACGAAAGCTGGAAGAGCTAAATTCTACATGAAAAATAAGGCGGAGCTTTGTTTGACAACTAAGGAAACAAAGTGGAGTACAGGTGACATGGCTTTGTGTGCCTGGCACCACAGAGTCTAGTGTGCTCCGTCCAAGTTACCACGCTGACTATCTGATCAAAATCGTACCAGTTTGAACGTTTCCTCGCGACTTCACGTTACATCCACTTTTGAAATAAATACTCTTTCGAGTTGCGAGAAGATTTTTGAGTTTTCCTTTAAGCCCATAGTTTAACTTCCGTGAACATTAAGAGGCTATTCTGTATTAATTTGCCTTTCAAAAGCTTTTCGAGATGATTGAGAATACTAATACTACACGGAAACACGGATTATTTGTTTAGAAAACATTATACTAATAAAATATAACCCACGGTAGAAAAAGCCCGGCTTAACCATACAGGAACTGGGACATCTTGTGTGGCTCAAGATTAATACCTAACAAATGCCCTAAAATACACGATATTCTTCAAGAAAGACAGCAATTTAGGTTTTTTCAGTTATCACTAAACAGAATAAGTGAGCGAGCATAATCAATTCCAAACTATTTCACCACAATTCTATTTGTCTACTGAGAACTGAATAAAGTCACTAACACCACATGAAGTTAGTTCAGTACAGCTTTTAATAAAAAGATCTCTTTCATATCGTTGCAGATTTACAATTCAAATACATTTTTATATCATATGTACATTCATGGTGAATTTCGTAACCTTGTTTAATTCAATATGAAGTTCATATCAGTTGGCAAAATTAATAATACCTTGTACTTTTGCCACCAGATCGTTTTTTCGTCTAGCTATCAGTTTAAGTTACAGGGGCTAGTCCAAGATGTTTGATACACTTAAAAATCATCCTAACAGTAGCTTTATCCGTCAGTTTGCACCGGTTGACACAACTCCCTCAGTCTGGGGAGCTCCTAAAGCGCCCGGGCCTTGCTCTGAGAAATGAACCTAACGTGAGGGAAGAAAAAGAGAAAGCTTCAAAAAAAAAAAACTAGCTTGGAAGCCTTCTAAGTGGTTTAAAATTTGACCAAACTACGAAATTCAGTAGCAGCTGTTTTTTTTACTTAGAGAAGGGCGGGTGAAACGACATAAATGAACTCTAGGTAGATGGAATAACTCTGACACCGATTTCTGAAAATTCGAAAGACTAAGTTCGAAAGAGATACTTTCAAAGAGTTATCTAATTTCCTTAATTCTTGTTTTGTACAAGCTTTTTGCACTAAACCACCAGATGACCAAAGGGAGAGAAGTGCGGACAAAACAATGGCCAAATAATAGGAAAGGTCTCCGTCAAATCACCATGAAAAGGGATAGAATAAACCAGAAATGAGAAACAACAAAGATATACCTATACTTGTTAAACAAAATCTGAATGGTTTGGACTTTAACCTTTTAAAGGATATCCCTCCGTTGCAGTTACCGGTATAAAGTATATTGGCTTTTGGAATATTAAATATCTTTTTTATTTTTTTCGCTCGTTTTATTTATTTTCTACGTATTCTTGTGTCCTGTAAAAACTGCTTTCGTACTAAAACAGCAACGCGCAAATGCTTGCGTTAGTTTCGTTGTGTGTAGCTTCTGAAAGCGTTTTATGATTCGATTCGGGATTTGTTTCATAACTGAGATAAAACAAAGTATTTCGGACTAAAGAAAAACTCATTTTTATAGGACTTATACAAACAAGAAAAGGCCTTGAGAAGTGATACGTCTTGTAAATATGGTGAGTGAAGACCTAAACAGGCACCATCGACTGAAAATGCATTGCTAACTAAATAACAACAATGGTTGGATTGCTAATGATTTCAATATCAAGAGTTTTTCTGTTTGCAACTGGTATCAATAGATGTAAATATAAACTCTCTTTACTCCAAAACTCAAGGGGTCCTTGCTGATGGAAGGCGTCTCCAGACAAGACATTCCTGCCAAGTATACGTATTTGCCAATGTAAGACATTATACAGGCACTTTTGACCTTATTTCAACAACCTTCAAGCAAATAATTTTTCACATATATACTGAAACTTTATTTAATTTTTCTTGCTACTTCAACTTAAATTCGTTAGGCCGGCATAAAGTTTTCGTCAGCTGGTCGAGCTTAACTCTTCCATGACCTGAGACACAATCTCTTCAAATTTTAAAGATTTTTGTTTCTCAAGGTACAACAAATGAACACCCTGGATATCAAAGTTGTATATTTTCAAGCGCTTATTTTTCTATGGCAGAACTGGAAGTTACGTTAGTGTTCAAGTGTAACATCCGCTGTTTTTCCAAAAGCAAAACTTTGTTTTATACACAACAAAGTGGCTAATTTGGATGAAAACATTACAGATTTCAAGACAACAGAAATCGCTGAACAAAGCCTTTGGAAGTGAAAAAAGTGCTAAGCCATTCACTTTGTTGGAGGTGTGAAACTATTATTCATACACACAATGCCGTCTAACATGAACAAATTTCAAATTTAATTGCGGATTTTCGAAGGCAAATTTGAA
The DNA here is from genome assembly GCA_025403565.2 of Palythoa heliodiscus. Classification (NCBI taxonomy): domain Eukaryota; kingdom Metazoa; phylum Cnidaria; class Anthozoa; order Zoantharia; family Sphenopidae; genus Palythoa; species Palythoa heliodiscus. Next base: position 9,152 of record JAOBYJ020216620.1, on the reverse strand, counting down.
TATACAATCCGTAACTTGTACAGATACTCCATGACTTTAGGGAAGAACTGCATATGTCGAGGAGGAGGCAAAAATCATTTTCAAGATATCAGTAACAAGGCGTGTTTTTATTTACAGAAACGAGTAAGACAAGAAACAATAAAAACGGCTGGATACAAATGGCTTTCGAGATTTATGTTCAAAATATTTACGATACTTTTAAATTTAAGAGGAAGAAAAGTTGACGGTTTTCTGTTTTTTCAAAAAGTAAAATATTTGTGAAGCATCAAGTCTTCATATTTAGCGGATTTTCATCGTCATATCAAGCCTTGAGAAATTTAAAAGCCAACAAAATCTTGGCAAAAACGCAAAATTAAAACAGTTGATACAAAGAGAACATCAGTAGATCACTATTCTGTAAGATAAAACTTTCTGCACGTTGTAAAACTGGGCTGAATCAAGATATCCTCCATTCCATCTGACGTAATTTGTATAAAGTAATTCCAGTGATTGTACATCAAGTATTAAGAGGACGGAAAACCCCTAAACTTGGTAGTATGAACCATGCCTGACTAATCTAAGCAGAATACGAAACTAATAGTCGTTTCTGAATCTAAATATACGAGGTTTTGTTATAGTACTTGTAGAGATAACGCAGTGTTGAATCACCGTAGGCGACGAGAATTGAGTCACTGAAGATGCAGGCATCATATCAGAAGGTTGCGCTTACCAGCTGCTGAAAAGGCGGTTGTTCTAGATCGTTGTGCATCGCAAATTCGTTAAGAGCTTTCCAAGGCTGATAGCCAGGAACATCGGAAAGTGGCACATCAGGTCGTATTCCACCAGGCGCTGTGCAATATCCACCAGTAACAGTGCCCGTGATTGCCGATAAAGCCTGTTGCGGAACAGTTCTTGCGGGAGAAGTCGTACACACATTTTGTAAACTTGTCACAGTCTGAAAATAAAACAGCACACAAAACAATGAAATAAAACTGATTTCAACAGAAAAACATGATGGTGATCAGTGTCTGCCACGCTAATCACCTCTTAGAGAGATTATAAATTTTACAGATCTCGAACTAACTCAAATGATACCATAAGAGACATCACGCTGTGATTGTATGAACACATAACTGTTTTTCATTAATAGTCCAAGAGGCGTTTTGTTGCATCCACATGGCAAAGTCCCAAGTTTTTTCTCCACACTCACATAACGCGTAAAGAACGCAGTCCATTTTTTGAGAAACCAGCTAATGTCTTTTAACCTAACGCAGAAAAAAAAACAGCGCGTCTTATTCAGTCTGTTAAGAAAGATTACCATTTCAGCTGTTTCGTTTCCTATTCAAAACAGTTTCACTGATTTACAAATCAAACCGTCTTGTCACATACAACTCTCTATTCAAACTGAAGACAGCATATGAAAAAAATTAACAGTTGCTATCACTAACTATACGGGTTTCACATGAATAAACAAAATAGGAAGAAAAATCTTACAATCATCAAGTGACAACCATGATGTATGTGTATATTAACACCTCTGTCTCGCTCCCAATTATGTTAACAACGGCAATGAAATTTGAAATAAGGAAAATTATACGCAGCTTGTGTTTACTTTGTTATATTGCTTAGGTATTTTAAGGTTACGCGGTTACAAGTTTGAGCGACTGAAGATTTCTGACGATTTGTCAGAAGGTCGATAAAAACCCTAAAAACGATGAGATAACCATTCTACCCGAGCCGAGTTCAGTGCTGGTATCACTAATTTTCTAACCGACCAAACTCACCTGTTGTTCGGGGCTTCCTCCGCCTTGCGAAGATTGCCTTGACGCCGAATCGTGCTTTCCTATTGACATTGACTTCTTTTTGTCTTTACAACGTTTATTCTGAAACCAAACTCGAATAACACGCGGACTTAACCCTGTCATCTCAACTAGCTGTTCCTTCATCATTGCGTCGGGCCGAGGGTTTGCATTGTAACACGTTCGAAGCGTGTGAAGTTGTTTTTCGTTCAAAACTGTTCGAACTCGGGTTGTTTTTTCAGATTTTCGTTTCGGTGGAGAACCCTCGGGCTGGCCATTTGTTTGACCTATAAAATAATATTTGGGTACGTTAGGACACAGTAAAGAGTCGGGATCATTTCTCTGTTGAGAAATTTCTATACTTGAGTTGTAGTGGAGCAAATCTCTGTTGAGTTCAGCTCACCTTCGCAGATTGTTTCAATGAAAACTGTTCAAGAAAAGACCTCTCGACGTGTTTTTCACTTTATCTTTTAATTTCCTTTTTGTATTGAGCACAGGCTTAGTGAAGGACAAAATTTATGGCACCGGATGTGGTCGGAGACAGAAACGAGATTCCGAATACAGGGTAAATAATATTCTCCTTTTAACACAATATCAACCATTACGTTTGTCATTTTGAAAGGAGATTTTGTATTCTTCTTTCATGACGCTTAAGCACTACAGATTGTGTTATGGATACTCCTGACTGTTGGGGCTAATTGAGCACTATAACTACTAGCAACAAATATCCAATTCTTTTTTATAAAATAAGAAACAGTCTATTTTCAATGCGCATTGACAATTTGAGCTGTGATTGAGAATCTACACACATCATGTCAGATTGTGGCAAGTCTTCAAATTTGTTCAATGCCGGCAACACAGAACGACACGAGTTTACTAATATCGATTTAAACTGAACAGTTTCAAAACTGTACGCATTGGTTTGCGTACATTTGATATGTACAGTTAATGCAACTTGCTAATAGTGTTATCGCGCTTCAATTTGATTAGGTACGATAACTTTAAGACGAGAAGACCTACCGCAGAGTTCAAAAGACAACAATTTCGTAGTTACTCACCCGCTACTCTAGAACCCGGCGTTGCTTGACCATTTTTGACGTGGGCCGCTTGTGCAGTCGCTGTAGCTTTCTCAACTATTTCGTGGTCCGCCTTGCAAAACAAGCCATCGTCACGTAGCGCATATTCGTCGCCAGGAACAAGTTGCCGACTACAGGCCACGCAGCGAAAGCAGTCGATATGATAGATTTGACTTCGTGCACGCATCACGAAATCGTTCTTGCTGAAGGATTGTAGACATTTGGCACATTTTGTGCCAAACAACCTGCAAATTCAGCAGAAGCCCAAAGGTAAATAACTGCTTTTCAGAACAACTTTGGCAAATATATACCTCTATAAACCCCTTTCTCACGGGTGACTCGTAAATACACAACCTATACAAACTTCCACTTTATTTTGAGTTTAGAAATGTAGCTCGCTGTGACGGTTTGTTAAGGGAGATAAAACCAGGAAATCAGACAAACCGCAAAAATGAATCAAAGGTTTGCCTCCTGCTTTGGTAGCAGCGCAAACTTTCCCGCCCAACCAAGCCACAATAAGAGGGAGGCGGAGTCGGAAAACTCAAGTGTGAAATAAATTTTCTCGAAACTGAGTTTAGGGAACTGGTGTGAATTTCTTTCTAATTAGCTGTTTTCCTCCCTGTCGGAGCGACTAAGATCGAACTGCGATTAACACTTGAATCTAACGAAGAGACAGAAAGCTCCAAACAAGCAAACGAATTGGGGTAAATCAGTTGGGTATATTTCGGGGTCAGATTAGCTGTCGAAACAATAAGCTCCCTTGCCGTCAACTCAGTGTCTCTTAATAATTGAGGCGAATAATAAAACATTCGCGCAGGTAATAGCCTACACAAACTATCGCCGTAACACACGACTCCGTCATCAAATCTCGAAGAGCGTCACTCGCGTTGATCTCTTAAGAGGTTGTTTTAGTAAACTGTAATTTGGTGGTAAGAATGAGAAGAGAAACAAACCTTATATAGTCCCTCTTACAGTAGGTCTTTCCATCGCGAACGAAGCAAGTACACGTCTCGTCAAGATATGCATGACAGTCGGCACATTTGAGGCAGTTTGCATGCCACTCCAAGTCCGGGGCTACTCTCAAGATAAATTGATCGTGGATTTGCGAGCCACATCCAACACACATGGAAACCCGACGCTTCTCTGCAAAGAGAATAAGAGATGGGTTAAGAGCCTAAATAACATCACGATGGCAGCAAAGCGTGACAGGAAATGGTGAAGATTTAGTCTAATGACAGGGCTTTCTCGAGAAACAAATGGCTGCGATCTGCATTTATTTTGTGCGAAACAACAACTTTGGATAGTAAGTCGTACTTGGTGCTGAGTGCTCGCCCATGCTGGGGCCGCCAGTAACTCTGCACTCTTCTTAGTTATCTTCTAGAAAGGATTACGGACTAAGCGCGTACACCAGCTGACGAAAATGAATACTTCAAAATTCCGATCTCTCTTGGGGACAATTTATCATTGGACGCTCGATCTCCTGGCTGAACACGTGACATGAGTTGTCATTATGTGTGAGTTTATTGGCCGCAGGGCGACCGAGTCATTTCACAAATTGGCGCCTGTTGTAAAACAAGCAAATTCGATTGGATCCTCGTCTTTCATGGTGTCAGAGTCTTTAATTTTTCTAGATTGGAATCATTGTTATAGACAGGTGAAAACCAGCGCGGTTATCGCCTACGTCTGACGATCGCTCCGAGAAGCAAGTTTGATTCTCACCGGCGGTTTAAGCTTAGACTTGCACAAAAACGTCGGCTTAAAGCGTAACTTCACATGACACACGGACCTATTCTTATTCTTTGTTTGAGTGGCGAGAATTTGGCATGTTGTAAGCGAACACTGTGGCTCTCTTTCGTATGCCAATGATACGGTTAATTATACTGGAGTACTGTTTCGCTCAAGCACGTGGCACGAAAGCCCAACTTCCGACAATGTTGCAACGCCACACTCACTTTAAATACTTCGACGAGAACTAAACAAAGATTTTCTGAAAACGTATAATTTTATTAATAGGAAAAACAGCATTCAGCCCTCGGGATTTACTAGTAGCGTGTAGTGTTTATGTGCTGTCAATAGCCGTGTCACTTTTCACATGCCATCTCCTATTATTCTCCAATTCTAGGGGGTGGTAACAAAACAACACTAAAATTTGAATTGAAACAAAAGCCAGATCGCCAACAAAATTTGCCCCATTGGCGTACACAGGATTCTAATTAGCAGGAATTGCTGTAATGGAATAAACAGGTCTTCGCAAACTACAGCGCTAAACTCCGCCCAACTTATCAACACCAACTAACCGGATTAAGAGTTGCTTGGCCGATAATATAGCGGCTATCTATAATATTTGGCAAACTTAGTGGTTTGGGTTTCGAAGAATGATAAAAAAATGACCGCGATATTGACATAAATTGGAATGGAAAATATTTACAAGACAGATTTTTCCATTCAATGGCAAAACAAAGTGAGTATTCAAAACATTTATTGGTTGTAACAAAGCGAATAAAGGTCTTTGTTTTCTTAGCTGAAGTTAAGGATTTGAAAAGCATTCACTATTGTCAGCCTTATCTGGCCATCGTCTCGGGTGGATGCAGCCCATTGTTATAATCCTAGGTAATTTCCGTGATAATTGCTTGTCACCTGTCAATCATGAGATGACCTCATCAGCAAAAGCTCGTCCCCAGACCCCCTACCGCGGCTATTAACCTTATTTCCTGTGCGTAACGAGCCGTTTAAAACATGCAGTTCTTAATCTGGTGCCATTATAAAAGCATTTTTTTGAACAACGTTCGTAGCGATCGTAAATTGTACGAAAGTATCTATTGAGATACGCAGCCTACCATTCCAGATTCTTTCTGTGTTTCTAAGGTCAATAAACTCGAAAAACTGTCAAGTTGTCGTTCGATGTTGGATAAATATTTTACGAAGTACCTGAGGGTTGAAGTTTTTGACGTGTTCAGACGGTTCATAGTTCAGCATCACAGTCAAACACTAAATCACCACGGAATGACAACAAAATGGATCAGTTAAAAACAAATTTTAGTTTTAATTGTAAATTTAATTGTAATAGTTTGAAGATAGGTATGAAGAGCGATTTATCAAACTTTTGTGCGTAATGAGCGAGTGATGCTCACAATGAGAGTGCATGTAACGTTTGTTTGTTTTACTATTAAGAGGCGCCGTATTGGTCGTGCATTCTGATAGCAACCCCATAATGTATGTGACACTCACGAAAACTAATTCGATTTTCCACGCAGAATTTCCGCTAGCCAAATCCTCTTTTAGTTAAAGAAAGCGGATCAGAGTTTTAGCTCAAGATTAGAAATTGTTTTTATATTGCTGCTAACACGATCACTTCACGAAAAACGAGGTACTAGTTAATTTTAATAAGTACCGATCAAATCAAGCTGAGAATTTGAGTCTATCGGCCGCAAAAAGACGGATAGACGGAAACAGTTGGTGCATTTTGTAAAAAGAAACATTTTTCTTGCCTCAGATATAGGCAGATTTTGACCACAAAGACACAAAATATGTCAGGAAAATAACAACAATGGGACAGGTGAATTACTTGAGGCGCCTTCGTGTCACCAGCCAAAACGCACAGGGATAACAGGCAGACAAGGTGACTAAATATCTGGGCAAATTGTTGATTCCATTTTTGACCACAGTTGAATTAAAAAAATAAAGAAACATGCCACAGGCTTTCGTGAAACGGGAAGAGATACTTAAAGTAAAATGAGTTCAATTTTTTATTTTCACTATGAATCACGCACAGAAAAAGTTCGTGGAAGTCAATAAATCTTTTTTACAGCTTGGCACCAGTAAAAAGATTTTGTACAACGATTGTCGACTTAAAATTTGATGTTGGTTGCATGTAAAACAGAAAGTTTTCAAATTCAAAGAAATCTCCATATCTCCTTGGCCTCAAGGCTCATTTAAAAGAAACCAACAATGAGACACAGATGGAAATAAGCTCAAAGAAAAGACTTGGGGCTTGAAAGAAAGAACTTTTGACGCTCACAGGTCGGAATATGAAAAACTGATCAGATTTGCCAAAGAAAGAACTTAAATATCACCTGTTTTTTTTAGAAATTCTGAAACTTAAGAAAAAAGAAACTGATAAATTAGTAATTCAGTCAGAAAAATCAGATCAAAATGCTCGCTCGATTGCCTCTAGGCTGTAGATATTTTTTGGTTAGACAATATGAGTGAATAGTGCACAAATAATTAAACCGATATTTCACAGCATGAAGGATCAAGACTTGTTTGCCTTCAGTGACAGAGTTGTTGTTACTAAATAATTCTTCCCAGCAGGTGGCGCGCAGTGAGAATATATTTTAGGCAAATTATTATAATTCTCATTAATTTAGAATCTTTCAGTTTCTCAATCCAAAAGCTCTAAAGGTCACAAAAGTAAATGAAGTCATGATTTTTTAATTACAAGAAGGATAGTGTTTTATGTAGTTTTATTCAACTTAGAATTTGTTCCCCAGGCAAAACAGCCAGAAAGAAGTCAACTTCTTCCGCGAAACGACGACAGTTCGAGTTCAGTCATAAAAGAATCAATTTATAATGAAGTTCACTTAACTCTTTTTTTGAGCTAAGCACGAAGATGAAGTGATGTGTAAAATCGATTTGCAGATAAATTAAGCAGTTCGCAATATCCGTGCTCAAAATTTAATACATTCGTCGCGGTAACACATTTTTTTGTTTAAAAGTTTTTCGCGTTAATTATCGCAAACGAGATTGAGTTTAGAATTTTAAACTGCAAACCCAGATATTACTTTAGTAAAATAACTGATTAAAATCCTTAGCTGAAATAAAATCCAAATGGCTATACTTACTTTTGATGCAACGCAACATTTCACGAAAAATCCTGAAGCATCAAAGTTTAAAAAGACGGGAAAACTATGATAACAATACACAATTTTCCCAAATACAATTTCAATCTTTTGTTTCATAAAAATGCAAAGTTAAGCTTTTCAAAACACTGTTTAAGAAACGAAGACTTCCAAAACGTTGAATCAACTATCAAGTTATGTCAGATATTGGAAATGCAGTGCTGGAAGCGTTATAGCGAAGTAAAACTGAGAAAAATAGTTAATCTTGCGAAATAATGGCTCCTTTAAATTAGATACAGATTGTATATCTTTTCTCCGAAGCTGTTCTTTATATCAGAACTGCTATGAGCAATGCATGCAGAGATTTTCAATTTTAACCCATAAGATTGTTCCAAATTTAACGAATTTCTCGTCTTGCTCTCGGAAACGTGTCTGTTCTGCACACAAAGGAGACAGATGGCGTTACTTTATTTGATTTTAAAACCATTGCAACTTTTCTCGCGTCTTTTGAGAAGTCTGTCAAGTCCGTACACAATATATCACTTATGTTTACATTTTCACTGTAGGAAATGATTTTTGAGGCGGCGAGTCGAGTTGCAAAAACAAACAAACAGGTTTTTTTGTGGGGTCTTTGTTATCCGTCTTGCTTTGTTACTTCGTACGATCCTTTTATATTTCACCACATCAGAACCAAAATAAACGCCGCAGGCGACTACCAAACTACAACGCTGCAATTAACTTGCTCGATTCTTGTTCAGAAACTTGACAAAGCTTTGTAAGTTTTATTCATCGTACATAACAAGGGAAAACCATTGACTTGATGAGAAAGAAAACAAATAAAATTTATAATCTTTTCTGACAGGCCTGTGTCCTTCATTCACAAACAGTTTTAAAAAAGTTCACAACTTTTTTGAAAGATCTTACCTTTTCGTTATTTTTAATGAATAATGTTGTACCAAAATGTTCTTTAGAACGGGCACCACGAAAATGGAAATGTAACAACAAAAAGACAATTTTGTAACAATGCTTTTACTTGAACTTGGCAAGTTTACTTTTTTAATAGTTCAGTATTCGTTGGGTCATTTGCAATAGCAATTAATAGATTCTGTCTTCGAAGATAATTCTAATAATTAAAGATTAAAATTTCTTATGACACTAAAGTGAATTAGAATCTAAACAGAGTGAGTAGTTCAGATGAACGCGTGGTGCATACAATTAAAGTGATGTGTTTGGATAGGTAACAAGGGAACCACAAAAGCCAACGAGAAACATCTCTCGACAAAATACATTACAGAAAAGAACAATTTACTATTGATCATCGTAACAACAATAGATCGAGCACGTCCCAAATTTCTTCAGATTAAAGCCCCATTTACACTGTAAAAAAAAACTTGGCACGGCTCGGATGAAAAAAGTACGCGTACCAAAACAATTGGTTCGGCACGGATAGATTTTGTCGT